>VZQC01003171.1:2913640-3003078 GCA_009823505.1 Rhizomys pruinosus | reverse complement strand
AGGTCAGTTGAAGGGCAGGGCTTGTAGGAGTACACCAATGGCAGATTGTGGGCGGAGGCTTAAGGACAGCGGGCCAATGGCAAGACGGAGGCGGGGAAGGTGGGCGGAGCATGCGGCGGGGGCGGGAGGTGATGGCGACAGACCAATGGCGGCGCGAGGGCGGGGCCTGCGGGCGGGCGGGGGCGCGGAGGGGGCGGTGGCGGCGGCGGTGGTGAACAAAGAGGCGGCGGGCGCGGGCGGCCGAGCGGAGCCGAGTGCAGCCGAGCCGGGCCGAGCCGGGCCGAGCCGGGCCGGGCCGGAGCCCAGGATCGCTGGGACGATGCGGGCAGCCGAGCTAGGGTCCGCGGGTCCCTGAGCCCCGCGCCCCGGGCAGCGAGGGAAGCGGGGCGCAGTGCCCACGGCCGCTAGCCATGGCCGGGGTCAGCTACGCGGCGCCCTGGTGGGTGAGCCTCTTGCACCGGCTGCCCCACTTCGACCTGCGGTGGGAGGCCACCAGCAGCCAGTTCCGGCCCGAGGACACCGACTACCAGCAGGTGACGCGCGCCCCCGGGTGCGGGATCAGGGGCCCCGGGTTATGGTCCCTCCGGAGGGCCCTCCCCACCCCATCCGAGGTCGTGGCACCTTCCCTCAGGGGTTCCCGCTGGCCCATTGGTCCTCCCAGGGGCTAACCTCGAGCCCCACGGAAGGTCCTCGGGCTTCACCCAGCCCTCCTGTCTGGATTGGTGGAGTTGCCTCCTACCCCCAACAAACCCCTCTGATCCTATGGGTTCCTGTCAGGCCCCTCTCCATCCTTGAGGCGGCCAACTGTTCCCCAGCAGAGCCTCCTGTCTGTCAGGGGCCCCCAGGGAGCCGAGGCTGGAACCCCGAGTGCAGGGAGGAGGGGATTCCTCACCCACTTGGGGAATCCCGCCACCAGGCTGTTGGTGGGTGAATAGTCTGGGCCGTGGCCAGCCCTCTGTGGCCGCTAATGACCCCTTGCTTCGCGGTCAGGCTGTGGGATGTACGCAGGGTGCCGCGTGGTTGTGGGAAACCAGGCTACTCTCAGACCCCCCCCCCCAGCTAGGGGAGGGGGAGCGAGGCCTGGCTGCAGGGAGGGGAGGTGGGCCTCAGTCTGGGCTGGGGGCCATGGGGCCCTTGGCAGCCCTCTCCCCGTGGAGCCCTAGGCCTGGCATCATGCCAAGTCCCAGCACCACCCCCACTGCTGAACTACTGTCATTTGAGTGCAGAGCCAGGGACCAGGCTGTGGGTTTTTCTTTCCTGCCCTGGATTCTAGAAGTAGAGTGATCAGGCTGCTTGGTCACCCCAACACTTTATGGTTTCTGTCCGGTATCCTCAGACGGTGCTGTGGGAATCTAGTGCTCTCCCTGCCCTGTGACATACTGCCTGCTCTGCTGTCTGCAGCCACCTCCTCCCGATGAGGAGAACCGGAAGTTGAGGGTGAGGGTACACCAAGTCACCGTTGCTGCTCTGTGCCTACCTGATCCCAGCTCCAGCAGATTAGAAATACAGCAAAGGGTTGGCTTAGACTGAAGCATCCAGATGCAGTAAGAGGAAGGGAGACCTGGGGGCCACCCCGGGATTTAGGGGAAGGCCAGTCCTGGAGTAATCTTAGGGTTGGGGCAATGCATGCTTCTGCTGTGTAGTGGGTGGCATTGTCATCCTCCTCCCTGGAACAAGATAGTGAGCTGCTTGCTTTACTAAGAAAGTTGTCTGGCTGAGGGTTTGGCCTAATGGTCAGATTTGAAGGTCCAGAAGTATGTGGGGCAGCTGGACAGTGTTTCCTGTGGTCGTCTAGTTCCCACCTGCTCGTACTGCAGAGTTGAACTTGCTGTCGCTTTTCAGGCATAGTTGTGAGGAGAAGATGAGGGAACAGTGCCTGAGCCCCTGGGGATCTGGAGGTGGTGGCCCTGCTGGCTCCTCAGCCCTGTGGCTTAGCTGAGCCCTGTCCTGCCCCCTTTTGCTATTCTGCTCCAGGCTCCGCTGTGGGAGGCCTCTGACTCACTCTCTACCCTGCCTCCTCTCCCAGGAGCAGAATTAGCCACTGAATAATTCACGGTGGAACCCAGCCTGGCTCCATCCCCCCGCCACCTCCGCTCCTGAGCCTGCCTGTGGACGGGCCTCCTGCCCCTGTGAGCTGGTGCATTGGGCAGAGATCCTCAAGCTGTATCGGCTTCATCCTTTCATCCTTAAATTGGAGCTGGTTGTGATGGGTTTGCAGGGTCACCTGTGTGTTGGGAGGCTTGTTTCCTGGGTGGGTGGGAAGTTTCTCACAGCCCTCAGTCTGTCTCTCTGATGAGGTGCTGGTAACTCTGAATGTGTGTGTGTGTGTGAGTGTGTGTGAGTGTGTGTGTGTGTGTGTGTGTGTAGAGCATGTGTGCAGAGCATGTGTGCATGCCAGGGTGGCTGACCCATCTCACTGTGTCTAGTGATCTCCTACCTGGCCTGACCTAGAGTACCCCCTGACTGTCTTCTTCCCTGCTCCGACTGGAGCTGTGCCCCACTGTGAAAGAAAGCTTCTAATTCTCCCAGCATAGATACATCAGCCTTGTCCTTTGCTCGTTTCATTTCCATGGCCCCACTGTCTGGAACCCTGGTGGAACCCACAATTAGACTCCCAGCTAAGCCCTGTGTGGAGCTGCCTGTACTCGCCACCTTTCAACAGGGCTGTACAGCTGTCTCCATTGTACAGACTGAGGCCTTGCCTTATTCTGGGAGCACTAAGACGCAGAGTCCTCCTTCCAGCCTTTTGCCCATGCCCTCTGGAACCCACCACAGAAGTGGTGATGGTGGGGTTAGGAGCAGATGGGCTGTTCCAGGGATGTCACAAGACCCTGCTGATCCTGGGCTCCCAGAGCCCCAGCAGGCCTTACTACTTTTGCCCAGGTGAGAGTGAGAGCTGGCATCTTACAATATCGAAGCAGAGGGTCTTGAGCCACAATAGGGTCATCCTGGGAGTCACCACCCTGTTCCTCTCATGGGAGTCTGTGACAGTGCTGAGTGGAAGGGTCACCATGAGTTACCTGGTTAGGTTTTATGGGGGCTGAGGTCATCTTTGGGAAAGAAGGGGCTTCTGGGGTCTTCTTTGTGCTGGTTTCTCTCTGGCTGCTCCCAGAGGCTGCTGTGGGCTCTACTGGAGTTGGGCCATCCCTAGTAGGCCCAGTCCTCACACTGGCTCACTGGGGTGCCTGGTTTTCAGGGCATCTGTGCAGTGGGTGTGTTCACCTTGCAGGGAGGAACCGATGTCCTAGTAAAGGCAGGAAGCTGAGTGGACAGCATGGGACCCAGAGGTCTTAGGCTCCCATGTGGCTTTGGAGCTACATGTCCTCTGAGTGAAGGGTTCATTCTGACTTGATCCTGTTCTGGATGCCTGCAATCCCTAGGCTTGGGTATCAGACCCCTCTCAGACCAGAGAATAGTCATCTAGGTATAGCCTGCTGGCATCATCCTGGTATGTGTAAGGGGAATATTTGCTTTCTTGTCCCCATCTGCCCTCATGACCCGGCATGACCCTGTATCCTCAGGAAAAGGTCAAGTTCACACTGTCGGTTCCTAGTCTTTGTCTGGTTCAATGTCTGTACCAGTTCAAGGTAGACCAAAAGCTGCTGGCTGATGAGAAACATTATGACTGGTAATCAGGAAGGTCAAGAGCAGGGGCTGTGGAGCGTGGCAGTCTGGGAAGGCTTCCTGGAAGAGCTATTACCTGTTCTGCCATGGGGGGCTCAGCAGCTTCCTCTCTTAATCACCATGTACCATCCTAGCCCCGATACATAGTGGGTCTACAGTACACCAGCGATCCACGTAGCTGGTAACTCTTGCCTGTGGTTTACCTAGCATGTGGAACCATTTCCTATGAGCTCTGAGGCTCAGATGTCTGATAAGACTTCAGGAGAACCAGGCTTGGTGCAGGCCTGTCATTCTAGCCACTCCAGAGGGTGAGGCAGGAAGATTGAAAGCTCAAGCCCAGCCTGGGCTGCAGAATGAGTTCAAAGCCATCAATTTAGCAAAAACCATATCTGATAAAACAGGTGGGGTGGGGATAGCTCAGGGGTAGAACACTTGCCTAGCTTGTTACAAAAGCTCTGGGTTTTATCTACAGCAAAACCAAATAAAAAGGAAGGAGAGATGGAAGGACTTAGGTGATATACCCAGGGCTTGAGTAGAGGGTCCTTAGTTGTGGGACAGTATATGCAAAGGCCCTGAGGCAGAGAAGCCCAGGTATCAGAACAAGGGAGAGTTACCCAAATGGCCCATCGGATCTTGCTGCCTAAGAGGTACTGGGTGCTCTGCATCATAGATATGTGAGCCCACACTATGTGCCTACTACCAGGCTTCGGTTAAACAGCCCTCAGGGACAGGGGTCTCCTAGAGCTTGGAGCTGCCTTGAAAGAGCCAGGCCCCTTGGCATGGCATGGAGGCTGGCAGCTCAGCCATGTCCTCTGGGCAGGGCTGGCTTCATCGTCATCCTCCCTTGCTACTCAGGAAATGAGCTCTGTCTGAACAAAACAGGCTTATCTCCTGTCTCCAGCTTCCATAGGCAGTGCACGTCCGTGGGACACTGTGTGGGGGGTGACTGCACAAAGACAAAGAGAGCCACCCAACTGGAGTCTGCCCATGCACATGCATTTGTGGAATGACGTGAAACCAGAGTTGTATTGGGTACCACCATGTCACTCAAACCCAGGCCCTCGTGGCTAAGCGAGTCACCTGCCACTCACCATGCTCCTGGCTTTGTCTCCTGGTTTTTTATTGTTGGTTTATTTTATTTTATTTTGTGTAAGAGTATATTGCCTGCATGTGTGTAAGTGCAATGTCAGAAGATGGCGTTGATCCCCTGGAACTGTAGATATGGATGGCTGTTAGCAACCATGTGGGTACTGGGAATCGAACCCAGATCCTCTGCAAGAGCAATGAATGCTCTTAACTGCTGAGCCATCTCTCCAGCCCCTAGTTCAGTTTTTTTATTTCATTTTTAATCTTTTGTTTGGTGTGTGTGTGTGTGTGTGTGTGTGTGTGTGTGTGTGTGTGTGACTGTGCTCTGACGTGCTACGGTGAGCAGGAGAACTCAGAGGACAATATAGGGTGTCACCTGGCAGGGTCTCCCATTTGCACTGGATGTGCCCAGCTGCCCATGCCCAGCCCACACCCTTCTGGAGTTGCTCCTCACTGACCCCCATCTGTCCTAATAGGAACACTAGGATTACAAATGCACACCCTGCACATCTCCCCAGACCCCCTACACCTTTTCTTCTTTGAGAAAAGACCTCTGGCTAGTCTGGAACTCTCTGTGTAGACCAGGCTAGCTGGTCTACACATAGCAGCGATCCATCTGCCTCTGCCTCCTGGGTGCTGGGGTTAAAGGTGTGTGCCACTACACCCTGATTTTGTTTGTTTGTTTGTTGAGGCAAAGTTCAAGGGTCCCAGGCTGGCCTTGAACTCACTGTGTTATTGAGGAGTTCCTTGGATTTCTGATCCTCCTCTCTGCTGCGCCACCATGCCTGGTTATGAAGTGCTGAGGATCAAACTCAGGGACTCACGAAAGCTAGCCAAGCACTCTGTCAACAGAGCCACATCCCAGCCTTCACACCTGCTGTTTAGACATTGAGGGCTTTCGTTGTCTACTCTGCATGCTGGACCAGCATTCCTCTGCACCAGCTAGAATTCTGAGGTTGCAAGTGACAGAAGGCCAAATACAGAAATGCCCTTAGAGCAGGGTGGAAACCCAGGACAAGCCCTGGGGGGCAGGAGCCAGTGGGCTAGACTTGGTACAAGGGAGCCCTGTGCTGGGGAGGCTGGCGAGCCTCTGCTGGGCCCAGCTGGCAGTGTGTGCTTCATGGCAGAGTCATTTTCCCAGGGGAAAATCCTGTGGACCAGGTCCAGGTCAGGGTGGTCTTATGGTCAAGAGATGGCGAGGCTGCGACTCTGGATGTCAGGTCTGCTCCCCTGGGGTGGGTACTAGGGCCTCAGAGTTGGCTTCTGGAAAGAGCTGTGCCACTTCACTGGACTTGGTGTTTGGCTTTATTTTGGACACACAATCCAGCTGTGGTTGTGCAGTCCAGGACCCTGGAAAGTCCCGAGAAGAGAGTTTTTGATTATTTTTATTTTGTTTGAGACAGGGTCATACTATGTAGACCAGGCTGGTCTGGAACTCACTATGTAGACCAGGCTGGTCTGGAACTCACTATGTAGACCAGGCTGGTCTGGAACTCACTATGTAGACCAGGCTGGTCTCGGACACAGAGAGATCCTCCTCCTGCCTCTGCCTCTGCAGTGCTAGGTTTAAACTCATGTACCACCACACCTAGGGAGAAGTTTTTTAAATATTTTACTTATTTTTATTTCATGTGTATGAATGTATTGCCTACTTGTATGTAAGTGTCCCCATGTCGTGCAATGTCCTCGGAAGTCAGATGAGGGCATTGAATTCCCCTGAGACTGGAGTTATGGATGGTTGTTAGCCACGGCGTGGGTGCTAGGAATTGAACCTGGGTCCTCTAAAGAGCATCCACTGCTCTTAACTGCTGAGCCAACTCTCCAGCTCCAGAGAAAGAGGTTTTTGAGAAGGCTTTTCTGTTAACCAAACTTGGTAGTGCATGTCTATAATCCCAGCACTCCAGAGAACGCAGTACTATCACACACACTATAATCTCAGCACTCCAGAGAACGCAGTAATATCACACACACTATAAGCCCAGCACTCCAGAGAACGCAGTACTATCACACACACGATAAGCCCAGCACTCCAGAGAACGCAGTACTATCACACACACTATAAGCCCAGCACTCCAGGAGAACGCAGTACTATCACACACACTATAATCCCAGCACTCCAGGAGAACGCAGTACTATCACACACACGATAAGCCCAGCACTCCAGGAGAACGCAGTACTATCACACACACGATAAGCCCAGCACTCCAGGAGAACGCAGTACTATCACACACACGATAAGCCCAGCACTCCAGGAGAACGCAGTACTATCACACACACTATAATCCCAGCACTCCAGGAGAACGCAGTACTATCACACACACGATAAGCCCAGCACTCCAGGAGAACGCAGTACTATCACACACACGATAAGCCCAGCACTCCAGGAGAACGCAGTACTATCACACACACTATAATCCCAGCACTCCAGGAGAACGCAGTACTATCACACACACTATAAGCCCAGCACTCCAGGAGAACGCAGTACTATCACACACACGATAAGCCCAGCACTCCAGGAGAACGCAGTACTATCACACACACTATAATCCCAGCACTCCAGGAGAACGCAGTACTATCACACACACGATAATCCCAGTACTCCAGGAGAACGCAGTACTATCACACACACTATAATCCCAGTACTCCAGGAGAACGCAGTACTATCACACACACTATAATCCCAGCACTCCAGGAGAACGCAGTACTATCACACACACGATAAGCCCAGCACTCCAGGAGAACGCAGTACTATCACACACACGATAATCCCAGCACTCCAGAGAACGCAGTACTATCACACACACTATAATCCCAGCACTCCAGGAGAATGCAGTACTATCACACACACTATAATCCTAGCACTCCAGGAGAACGCAGTACTATCACACATACTATAATCCCAGCACTCCAGAGAACGCAGTACTATCACAGGTTTGAGGCCAGAATGAACTGCATTGGGAGACCCTGCCTCAAAAATAAGTACATGGGCAGCAAGATGGCTCAGTGGGTAAAGCGCTCTCTGTACAGGACTGAGAACAGAATGCAATCTCCATATCCTGTGTAAATGTGGAAAGAGAGAACTGACTCCACAGAGCTGTCCTCTGACTTCGTCCACATGTGCATGGTGGTATATTTGCTGCCCTCTTACTAATAACAAAATAATAATTGGTGCTGGAGCTATAGTTCAGTTGGTAGAGTGTTTGCCTAGCATTTATGAATTCCTGGGTTTCATCTTCAGTACCCTGTAAATTGGGTGTAGTGGTACATGCCTGTAATCCTAGCACTTGGGAGATGGAGGTGGGAAGTTCGAGGCCACCCTAGGCTACATGAGACTGTCTCCAAACAGAAACTAGAATCAAAACCAGAAGCCTTCTGTTGGGTGGGGGGCTGGGTTCACTGGTTCCTGGGCCCTTGAAAGCTTGCTTTAGTGAGCCAACTCCTCTGGGTTTGGTGTCTTCTTGCCCCTGTCTCTTGACGGGGCCCCTGCCTCACCCATGTGATACCCTGCTACCTGGCCCATACCAGTTTTTCCTGCCACCACCTCAAGCTCTTGTCAGGTTCTGGGGGAGTTGTATGCTCTGTGACCTTGGTACTCCCGCACTCCCAGGCTGAGCTGCAAGGGTCCTTTTTTTGTTTGTTTGACACAGAGCCTCCCTGTAGCCACAGCTCAGGGTGTGTGTAGACCAGGCTGGCCTCAATCCCAGAGATCCGCCTGCCTCTGCCTCCTGAGTGCTGGGATTAAAGGTGAGCACCACCATGCCTGGCAGTTGCAAGGGTCTCACACTATTCTCCCACAGCACTTTTCTAGAGAAGCACCCCCTCTCCGCTGTGGCCCTATCCAGGCAGAAGTAGAGGCCCTTGGGCTGGAGATGAGGGTTTCGGCTCCTGACCTTCCATGGACCCAGCTTTGGAGCACTGTCTCCCTGGAGCACCCCCTGCCCCAGTGCCCATCCCCCACAGTAGTTTCATGAGGCCTGAGAGCGGAACCTCACCATAGCCACAGGGTCAGAGATATGGGAAGTACCTCACACTGTCCCCAAGAGATTGACCATGTGACAACAGGCATGGCATGGCAGGACCCCAGAGGCTGGACCGTATTAGACTCAAAGCCCCTCCTACAGCCCTGCCAATCTGGGGTGCATGTATATGTCTCTGTGGGTCTTCGGCTTCTTGATCTGAGTGGGTTGGTGGAAAGGACACAGAGCAGGAAGTGTCCGCTGCAGCCTAGGATGGTGAAACACCTTGGGAATTGTGCCACACAGAGCTCAGAGCCACTTACCCACTGGAGACAGGACAGAGACACTTTCTGAGGGGTCCCTAATGGTGGAGGCCTCCTGAATGAGGCCTAAGGAATACAGACGCATGACTGTGTGGTAGCCATGGGTCCCTAGACTGTCAGACCTCAGGCTGAGAACTGGAGCAGCAAGCGGGGCCCTGGCTCCTCGAGTTCCTTCGTGGCAGCCAGCGTTCTGTCCCAGGCCCTGCCACGAGCTCACTGTCATGGAATTCATGAAACCCAAGCCTGGCCTAGTGGAAAATCTGTTTTTAATTTCTGGCCAGCATTGCTGG
Source organism: Rhizomys pruinosus (assembly GCA_009823505.1). NCBI lineage: Eukaryota > Metazoa > Chordata > Mammalia > Rodentia > Spalacidae > Rhizomys > Rhizomys pruinosus. The sequence continues at coordinate 2,993,799 of VZQC01003171.1, read as the reverse complement.
AGCCTGGGCCCAGTGTGTTGGGGGTGGGAGACCGTGGTCAGGCAGCTGGCTCAGCGCCCTGGCTATATGGCCAGGCTAGAGGGTGGAGGACCCCTGACTCCCCATCTTAGGGGTAAGAGCTGGCTTCCTAGCCTGCACCAGATGCTCTGGAGACCCTCGAGCCCCATACTCAGGGAACCTGCTGGCTCATGCATGCCAAGCCAGCCTTGCGCTGACTGCTAAGTTTACTGTCTGTCACTGGTGATCCAGGAATGTTCTCGGCCTGGTGCCGCCCCTCCCCCTTTACGTACCAGGGAGCCTGTATGTGGGCTCTTAATCCCCAGCTAGCTCGCTGGAGGGAGAGCTCTCACTTCCCTGTCCTCGCTCACCCCTCCTGTCCATGTCTTCCACCCAGTGCCCTGGACTCTTTCTGCTTCCTGACCCGTTCCTGGACTGTTGGTTATAGAGCTATCTTCGAGCCCTGGCCTCTCCCAGAGTGCCCAGGAGGTGACCCATGACCCACAATGGCAGTCTACGTGACCCACTTCTGGTACCTCTTTCTGGTTCCCATGACCATGACTGTTCTCTTGGGGTTTAAAGAGGCTCCTGATGACCCAGCAACAGTGACTTCATGTCCACATCCTCAGTCTGTCTTAGGCTGAGGCCCTCTATGTGGTGACTCATCCCTGCTCCAGGAAGGCAGGTGAGACTCTGTGTTAACTTATCCCTGCTCCAGGAAGGCAGGTGAGACTCTGTGTTAACTTATCCCTGTTCCAGTCAGGAAGATGTGATTCTGTGTTGACTCAGCTCTGTTCCAGGCAGGCAGATGTGCTCTGTGTTGACTCATCCCTGCTCCAGGCAGGCAGATGTGCTCTGTGTTGACTCACCCCTGCTCCAGGCAGGCAGATGTGCTCTGTGTTGACTCATCCCTGCTCCAGGCAGGCAGATGTGACTCTGTGTTGACTCATCCCTGCTCCAGGCAGGCAGACATGACTGGTAGTTGTATGCCCCCTCTAGACTGCTCTCCCCAGGAGCTTGTCGCTGGAGGCTGCAGAGCCTCTAGCCTCTATTGGTGTCTTCTGTTCCCCGACTCAGGCCTGGAGTCCTGCTGACCCTTTACCTTTGCGTATGTGAGTGTGGCCCCCAGGGACTGTATTTGGGGGATCATGATAGGAGGCCATTGAGGGCTGGGGAGTGTTAGGTCTCCACTTCCTGCCTGATCCCATCCACACCTCATCCTGTCCACAGTGGAGCCTTCCAGTGCCCATTCTTCCCTGCCCACCTCTGCCAGAAGCCTGGCTGGACGTTTAGGTCCTGAGTCCCCCACTGTGCTCTGCACAGTCCATTGCTGCTCCTTCAGCTCACACCATAGCTGGGAGCTGAGGACAGGAATGGGTGCCGGCCTCGCCTGCGCGAGCCTCTTGATCACTTCCACCGCAGACGGAAAATTCCATGTGGTCAGAGCTCAGATGCTGAGTGGCACTTCTCGTTGTCAACCTCAATGGCTTGCGGGCAATGCTGGCCGCCCTGCCACTGCTCCTGCCAGAGGCATGTCCTCTGGGTATTTGGCTAGAAGAATGGGCAGAAGTCAGGCTGTCATCTCACAGGGCCCCAGGACAGCTGTGCTGACATGCATCCCCTCCAAGAAAACTAGGAGGGTGCCAGTCCTTATATGCATGGGGCTGGTGCAGAAGCACTGCCTGGTCCTGTCCCCAGGGAACCACCAGGGAGCTCTCTTCACTGCTGGCCCCATCTTGCAGAAGCAGGTTCTGCCAAAAAGTTCCCCCAGCCTCTTGGAGTTTGTCAGGAGGGGAAGAGGAGCCTCAGTCTACCCACAATGAGATTGAATGCTTCCTGTCAGCACAGCTCCTGGGTAAACTAGAGGATAGGTGCAGAAAGGCCAGTGTCTCTCCTTGGCTTGCATCAAAGGTGGTAGCATTGTCCCTGTCCAATCCATCAGCTCAGTGACACCTTCCAGTCACCCCATTTGGAATGTGATGACAGACCCCAAGCACAGAGGGTAGAAATGCGGTCAGGCAGGGCTTCCTGGAGCAGGGCAGACCAGGGTGGGAAGAGGAGGGACATTAGGTTTGGACACCTGTCTGTCCTAAGAGCAGGGAGTTGGGTGTGCCAAGCTCCTATCACTTGAGTAGCTCCTATCACTTGAGTGACTCTGGCATCCTTGGGCAACCCCCTGTGAGTCCCAGGACACCATTTTTTGGGTGGCCAAGGGGTTTCTTGAGCCTGATCTTTGGACTGGGACTTGTTTCCTTCTCATTACAATCTCCTAATTGTGGCCAGGTCTGGTCTGCCTGTGCTGGCTGGGAAGCCTGCAGGTGCACTGGACTGTACCTTCTGGTACCTGCATGTGTGCATGTGACCACAACACACATGTGAACATAGGTCTGAATGTTTGCATGTAGGGCTGTGTGTATATTTTTTCCCAGGCAGTGGGTCCCCTGAGCTTTTGTAGCTACTCTACACCCCTCTAGGGACAGATGGCTTTTCCTAGGACCTCCCTACGAAGGTGGGCTCAAAGCCTTTCTGCCATGTTCTAGTTTGCTTTTTTTCCCCCCTTTTTGAGACAGCCCCAGCTGGCCTGGAACCCACTCTGTAGACCAGGCTGGCCTTGAACTCACAGAGATCCATCTGCCTCTACCTCCCGAGTGCTAGGATTAAAAGTGTGCACCACCATGCCTAGCTTAAAGGCAGTTCTTAGCTGCCATGTGGGTGCTGGGAATTGAATCCAGGTCATCTGGAAGAGCAGTCGGTGCTCTTAACCGCTGAACCATCTCTCCAGCCCCCTAGTTTGCTATTACTGTGGTAAAATACTCAGACCTGCTGGGCGTTGTGGCACCAGCCTTTAATTCCAGCACTTGGGAGGCAGAAGCAGGTGGATCTCTGTAAGTTCAAGGCCAGCCTGGTCTACATAGTGAATTCCAGGACAGCTGGAGCTACAGGGAGACCCTGTCTCAAAAAAAGACCAAAAAAAACCAAAACAAAACAAAAAAACCAAAAACACTCAGACCAAAAACAACTGTGGCCGGGCATGGTGGTGCACCCCTTTAATCCTAGCACTTGGGAGGCAGAGGCAGGTGGATCTTTGTGAGTTCAAGGCCAGCCTGGTCTACAGAGCGAGTTCCAGAACAGCTGGGGCTACAGAGAGACCCTGTCTTGAAAAGACTAAAATAAATAAATAAATAAAAAAAACTTTGGGGTAGGGGTGGGATTTATTTGCTTTTTTTTTTTTTTTTTTTTTTTGAGACAGGGTCTCCCTTTAAGTCCCAGCTGGCCTGGAGTTCACTTTGTAGACAAGGCTGGCCTTGAACTCACAGGATCTGCCTGCCTCTGCCTCCCAAGTGCTAGGATTAAAGGCATGTGCCACCAGGCCCGGTGATTTATTGTGTCTTATACTTCCAAGAGAGTTCATCTTTGAGGGAAGCTGGGCAGGAGGCTGGAGTCAGGAACTGAAGCACAGACCACAAGGGAGCACTGCTTAGTGGCTTGCTCCTCGCCTGTGCTCAGCCAGCCTTTTTTTTTCTTTTTTTGTCTTTTCGAAACAGGGTCTCCCTATAGCCCCAGCTGGCCTGGAACTCACTCTGTAGACCAGGCTGGCCTTGAACTCACAGAGATCTGCCTGCCTCTGCCTCCCTAGTGCTAGGATTAAAGGCATGCGCCACCACACCCAGCTTCAAGACAGTTCTTAGCTCTGGCATATGGGTGCTGGGAATTGAACCTGGATCCTCTGCAAGAGGAGTCAGTGCTCTTAACCACTGAGCCATCTCTCCAGCCTCTCAGCCTGCTTTCTTAAACTGCCTGGGACCACCTTCCCAGGGGTGGCACCATGCACAGTGGACTGAGCCCTCCCACATCACTCAACAATCAAGAAAACGCCTCACAGACATGCCCACAGGCCAGTCCAGTAGAGGAAATTCCCCAGCTGAGGTTCCCTTGTCCCAAGTGTGTCAAGTTGACAACCAAGGCCAACCATAACGTGTCCATTTGCTTTTGTCCCTTCCCAGTGGCTCTACTGGCTCTAGTTCACATACCACCTCTGGCTGCTGTTCGTGGCAAATTGCCTGACAGCTCCTCCATCTGGGGACAGGCTCACCTCATCCCACCTCAGCTCCTGTCTTACTGAGTCCATTTTCTCATCTAGTACATGGGGCGATGTGGTCCAGACACCACCATTGACAGCTGGGTCTTCAGGCTTTTTCATGTGCACCAGGACTGACAGAGCACTGGGTACCTAACCAGGCATGGTGCCTGCCCTTTGTTTGGGATCCATCTCCCTCTCTACTTCCCTGGCAGGATTTGAATTCTAGGTGTGAGATGGAGCCCAAGCCACCACTCCCAAAGTTGCATGCTGTGGATATGGAGATGGGGGTGCAAGGTAGCAAGGGCAAGATGGGGCTGGTTGACATGGGGAACTCCAGGGTGGCCCTGTCCATAAAAGTACAGATGTCTTTGGCCCTCAGAGAGAAAAGAGAGAGTGGTCAGCTGCTCTGACAGGCCTGTGTCATCCTTTGCCTCTAGCCTGTAAGGAGAGGTCTTACAGAGGGTTAGTACCTCCAGTCTCTGCCCAGGTGTGAGCAGGTGAGGAGGATCCACGGGAAGCCAGGGGATGTTGCAGCTCAAGTACCCTGATGTTTACTGATGCACACTAACTGCGGGGATATAAGCACGGTGGACGTGAGGTTCCTGAGCCTGTGGCCTCAGGCAGGTCCTGGATTCTGGCCGGATTGCCTGTCACGACCTGGCCTGTGGCTGTCCCACTTCCCTGTGTGCTCCCTCCTGGGCATTGGGAGGCACCCTACAACACCAGTTCCCCCCACCTTCCCAGCACCCACTGCAAAAGTAGAAAGATGCTCACTTCCGGGGCCATGCTGGGCAGCTCCAGGGCACAGGGTACAGGAGAGGCACAGGTAGGCAGTGGGTGTGATCTCGTGCTGCAACTCTGTCTGGCCTCCATCTGAAGGCTCCTTGGTACTGGGCCACAGGTGGAGGCCCAGCCTCCAATGTCCTCTTGGCCTCCAGGACAGCAGTGTGGCTTTGGGCCAATCTCTAATTTTTGGCCTATGTTAACTGGTGGGGAAGGCCGAGCTTCGAGGCCAGGTGGGAAGTGGAGAGGCCTGGTGCCAGGTGTGGCAGCCAGCTGGCTTCTGGGAGACCTGGGAGCATCGTCTTCTGCTGCCTAGCAACTGTTTCTCAGGAGATGGCCCACTGGGTACCAGGACTGCTGAAGGGGGAGTCTGTGGTACCAAGGGGCAGTGGATTATTCCACCTGCATTTCTCTCCATGCACAGGCCTCAGGGAGAGCACAGTTACCAGGGCCATCATCAGTGTGCGGAAACCACCTAGCTTCCCTCAGCTACCATTGCTAACCCATAACTTCTGCAAAGCAACGTCCTCCTTGCCCACCCTGACACAGGAAGCAAGATGAGACTCCATTTCCTGTGGCGTGGTCACTAAGGGGCCACGTGGTTTCTGGGCTGTCCTTTCTATCTCTCTGAGGCTTGGGGTTAGGGGCAGTGTTCCACAGTGCTTGTGGGGATGTTCTCTCTACCATCATGCTGGTAGCAGAGATGCGGTTTTGCCTTGAACTGTGTAGCTCAGGCTGGACTTACACTCCTAGCTGGGATTATAGGCGTGAAGTTTCTTGACTGGGGTAAGCTCGTGGACTTTCCTGAATGCAGAACGGGAGGGAGGGGCTGGGTCCTCCGCCCAGGCCCACGCCCTCCAGCGCTTCTGTCTTCCTGCCTGCTCTCAGGCGCTGCTGCTGCTGGGGGCCGCCGCCCTGGCCTGCCTGGCCCTAGACCTCCTCTTCCTGCTCTTTTACTCCTTCTGGCTGTGCTGCCGACGGCGAAAGACCGACGAGCACCTGGATGCTGACTGCTGCTGCACAGCCTGGTGTGTTATCATCGCCACGCTTGTCTGCAGGTGAGCCAGCCTGAGGAAGGGCGGGGCTGGGGGCTGGGGTGGGGCGAGGCTAGGGCCTGGGGTGGACTGGAGTGCAGGGTGGGCCAGGAGGAGGGGAGCGGGGGTGGGACCAGGGCCATATGCGTGAATGAGGGGCGGGGCCAGAAGACTGTGGCTGTCTGGAGAGGATGGGGAGATGCCCTTGAGAATCGGGGGGCTGAGGCTGTGTGAACTACCGGATGGGGGCCGTGGTGTCTGGAAAGGGGCGTGGCTCCTGGGGGAGGTCTGGGTGGAGCCAGAGTCTGAGAAAGGCCTGGAGGACCCGGTGGGAGCAGGAGAGGGGTGGGGCCATCTGGGGCGGGGCCTGAGGCGGGGCGGGGCAACAGGCGCAGTGTTCAATGGGCTGATTTCCCCAGTGCGGGCATCGCAGTGGGCTTCTATGGCAACGGGGAGACCAGCGACGGCATCCATCGAGCCACCTACTCGCTGCGCCATGCCAACCGTACAGTGGCAGGGGTCCAGGACCGCGTGAGTGGCCTGCTGGGGAGCGCCCTGCCCCGTCCGCTCTATACTGTGTCTGTGGCAAGGTGGGGGGGAGCAGGTAGGAAGTCCCTGCACCTGGCCTTAGCATTTGCCGGTCCTCCCACAGGTGTGGGACACGGCAGTGGCCCTGAATCGCACAGCAGAGCCCAATCTGCAGAGTCTGGAGCGGCAGCTGGCCGGGAGGCAGGAATCCCTGCGGGCTGTGCAGCGGCTGCAGAGCCTGCTGGGGACGCTGCTGGGCTACACTGGGGCTATCCCCTTTTGGAGGAATCCCCGGGTGTCGCTGGAGATACTAGCTGAGCAGGTGGACCTTTATGACTGGTACAGGTGCGCCAAGGCCTCTCTCTTGCCTTCTCTCCAGGGTCCACCTCACCTGGGTATAGCATCACCTTTCTGAGACCATGTTGTACCTAGTCCTTGAGGCCTCATGGGTACTGGACAGTGGAAAGTCACCAGTCATAGCAGGAATTCCTGTGTGCATGTGTGTGCGTGTGTGTGTGTGTGTGTGTGTGTGTGTGTAGGGTTTTTCAAACACTAATGCTAAGTCAGGATTGGTTGTGTACGCCTGTAATCCCAGCATTGGGGAAGCTGAGGCAGAAGGATTGTGAGATCCAGCCTGGGCTATGTGGGAAGACCTTGCAAAGGGGGCGGGGGGGGTGCCACTCTCTGGGTCCCAGGCTATTTGGCCTGTCCTCAGCCATGCCTGGTCCACACTTGCATGTGTCCACAGGTGGCTGGGGTACCTGGGCCTGCTGTTGCTCGATGTCATCATCTGCCTCCTGGTGCTGGTGGGCCTCATCCGTAGCTCTAAGGGCATCTTGGTCGGGTGAGTAGGAAGGGAAGGTGTCAAAGGGGAAGGTGGACCCCCGTGGTCTGGTAGGCTTGAGGGATGAGGCACTGAAGCCCTCTCCCCCTTCCATCAGTGTGACTCAGAAGGCCCTGGCCATGGGTCTGCCCAACACAAGCATCTCCCAGATGCAGCCTTCCTCCCTGAGCTGCCACCCTGCTGTGGTCGGTGTTGTGGACCTTTTGCCTGTTTATGGTTGCTAGCTCCTTGGAGAGTCTGCACGCTGGGTACTTATAGACTCCTGGTTAGGTCTCCCAAGTGATGGGGATACCAGGAGACCTGGCTAGTTTCCATCCCAGCTGTCCTTATTGTATTGGCCACCTTGGACAGGTGACCTGTGCTGTGTAAAACCTGTCTCTTATAAAATAGCTTGCCCATGCTGCCCCTCCTGAACCTGAACAGTTACCTCCCAGCTCCTACATGGGTCTGGTACCATTGAGTCCCAAGAACCCTCCAGCCCCTGTCTGTGGCACCCACAGGCTTTGGAGGGATGAGAGGAGGGTCAGGTGATGGAGCCCAAGAGAAAAGTAAAGTCAGGATCAGGAGATCCTGTGTGTGAGGTGCATCCAAGGAGCTCCAAGAGAAGGACAGTTAGACAGAAGGCCAAAGGAGCAAGGGGTGCTTGGATACCTGGGAAAGATGGTCAGTGACTGGTATAGACGGAGTGTGTGCGGGCCTGGAGACCTGTACAGCTGGAGGAGGCCTGAGGGGAGGGAGAGCCAGCCGCCCAAGCCTAGGGGCTCTGAAGGGGCAGTAGTAGCGGAGTGGGAGGTCCTGATGTGGCTGAAGTCTTATGTGAGCAGGGAGTGTGGGGCCCAGGAGACTCGGGATCTTCCAGCCACGCCTGGGCTGCACTCTGGTTCCCAGCTCTGAGCTGGCAGAGGCCCACTCCTGCCAGGAGGGGAATCTGTCCTTGCTCTGGGCTCTGAGCAGCTCTGAGACCCGACCACAAGAGGAGCAACTGCCTCTGCGAGGGCCAGACCCCGGTGTGCCCTGGGCCCTGGCCCTCCAACCTGCAGCTGTGTGTGGCACATCCGGTACCCCCATCCTGGGGGCTGCTGACTGACCTTCTTTGCCCCAAGGGTCTGCTTGCTGGGTGTTTTGGCCCTGGTCATCAGCTGGGGTGCACTGGGCTTGGAGCTGGCCGTGTCTGTGGTGAGTGGCAGCTGGGGTGCACTGGGCTTGGAGCTGGCTGTGTCTGTGCTGAGTAGCAGAAGGTCCAGCACTCCTACATGGGGAGGAGGAAGCCACACTCCTGTCCCCTCTCATTTTGCCCTGGGTCACACAGCATATCCGTGTTGTCGCCGTCCCCCCCCCCCCATATTCACCTTCCTCCTTCTTAATCCTGGGAGGTAAATTCTACTTCCCAGAAACCTGGGTGGGCATGGCTTCCCTTTGAGGCCCAGCATGGTCACCTGCCGTACTCTGCCCGACTCCCAGGGCTCCAGCGACTTCTGCATGGATCCTGACACCTTTGTGACCAAAATGGTGGAGGAGCACTCGGTACTGAATGGGGGTGAGTCTGTGGCCCCAGAGCTGGGATGAACTACAACAGCACTGCAGGACGGCGAGACCCCTGTGCCCCACAGGCCTCCTTGATCCTCGATCCCAAGAGGCTACAGGCCAAGAAGCTGGTGCTGCAGGGCTGCTTCCAAGTGGGCAGCCAGAGAAGGACACCTGCTAAGAGGAGGCCTCTGATGGGGAGGCCCAGGGCAGCCAGAGAAGGACATCTGCTAAGAGGAGGCCTCTGATGGGGAGGCCCAGGGCAGCCAGAGAAGGACACCTGCTAAGAGGATGCCTCTGATGGGGAGGCCCAGGGCAGCCAGAGAAGGACACCTGCTCAGAGGAGGCCTCTGATGGGGAGGCCCAGGGCAGCCAGAGAAGGACACCTGCTCAGAGGGGGCCTCTGATGGGGAGGCCCAGGGCAGCCAGAGAAGGACACGTGCTAAGAGGAGGCCTCTGATGGGGAGGCCCAAGGCAGCCAGAGAAGGACACCTGCTAAGAGGAGGCCTCTGATGGGGAGGCCCAGGCTAGAGCCCCAGCTGTGTTTGTGAGGCAGGAAATCAGCCAGTTGGAGCAGCGAGGGTGGGAAGCCAGCACAGCTGCTGGGCCATAGTGGGGAGTATGGGTTTTCCTCTAGTTGGGGAGAAAGAGAGGCCCAAACTATGATTGGATAGCCTTTGAAAAACTTCCTCAGAGGCTGTGCTAGGAGGTCTCAAGTTCCAAGCTAGCCTGGATGAGACTGTCTCAGAAAACCCCTAAAAATGTGAAATAAACAAATCAAGGCTACCTGAAGGTACTGGGCTGACAGGAAGGGCAGGGGAGAGCTGCTGGCCTTGGCCTTCAGACAGTGGACACAGGACAACCTTCAGCAGAGGAAAGTGGGCAAGGGTGCGCCTTGACAGTGAGGCCGGCAGGACTTTTGGACATACTGGATGTAGGGAGGGGGAGGAGGAAGTTCTGTAGACTCTGGACTCTCGGAGCACTGATAGAATACAGAAGCCAGGGCTGTCGACGGTGCCCTCTAGAGATCCCACCCCGCCCTCCAGACCAGGACGACCCACCTCTGAATGTCTTACACAGCTGCAGAGACCCCACACTGAGGAGAGAGTCCAGGCTTAGCCACCATCTCCCTGGATGTCATGGTTGGGTGCCACATACATGGACACACATATATACACTCATACGAGTGTGTGCCAGCACATGGATGTAGACATATGCCATTTTCAAGCACAAACACATGTAGACACAGATACGTGCAGGCACCCTTGAGGATGCAAGTGTGCATTTGTATTCAAATGCACACACACACGGAACCCACCTTCCGCCCTGCCCCTCTCTCCACAGACATTTTACAGTACTACCTGGCGTGCTCACCCCGTGCCACCAACCCCTTCCAGCAGGTAAGAGCTCGGGTGGCTCTGGGTGGCTCGGGTCTGGGTACAGGGTTCAGGGATTACAAAGCTGGAGGGTGCTGTGTCGGTGTCAGCACTGACTTGTTGCTCCCTCTTCTCACAGTGACCGACTTAATGTCCCACACCCTTAGGACACCTTTCATGCTTGGGTTTTCCTCAGCAGCTCTGAAGGACAGAGGCAAAGCTGGGTGCTGAACGGGGAGGGGTGGAGGCAGAACGCCATCTGTTCAGGTGTCATTGCGGTGGCATCTGAAAGGTTGGCAGCCTCGGCCAGCCACACCATCTACTCACTGCCACCATGCCACCAGGATAATGGGAACCCTGTGGGTCCCAAAGACTCATCTTCATTGATGGTACCATGCTTTGCTCTCTAGAGCAAGTTCAGGATTCCTTCACTATCCTAGGGATCTGTGCTGTCCCTGTGTAGCAGCTTGGGGGAGCGAAGGGCGCCCTATAGCCTGCAGGGTGAGCTAGGCACAGCCGGGCCACTGGGAGCCTCACAGGCCGCTTGTGTGGAGGACTGGGGTGGGAGAAGCAGCCAGCAGCCACTGGATTCCACACCTTCACACCTCTCTGGAGCAGAAGCTGTCGGGCAGCCATAAGGCGCTGGTAGAAATGCAGGATGTTGTGGCTGAGCTGCTGAGGAGTGTTCCACGGGAATACCCAGCCACCAAGGTAAGGGGCTGTTGGGTGAACGTGGCCCTAATAGGATCCTGGAAGTCTTGATCTCATTTCCCACAGAGCTTCCTTGTCCTCCCTCCTCTCCCTTTCCAGTCCTTTTCCCTGGAAGTTTTCATGAGAGATGGCTCAGTGGCTAAGAGCACTGGCAGTTGTAGATGAGGACCTGGGTTCTGTTCCAGCATGTACATGGTGGCTGATAACCATCCATGACTCCAGGTCCAGGGGTTGTGGTGCCCTCTGCTGGCCTCCGCAGACATTGCATACACATGGTGCACTTACATGCATACAGGCAAAGCACTCATACACATGAAATAAAAACAAATTGATCAGAAATATCCTGGGGCAGTGAGATGGCTCAGTAGGTAAAGGCACTTGCCGCCAAGCCTCGGAATCTGAGACCCACGTGGTAGAAGGAAGGGACAACTTCCCACAAGATGTTCTCTGACTTGCACATGTGCTCTGTAGCGCACACACACACACACACACACACACACAAAACCAGAGTAAATAAAATGTAATAAAATATTTTTGTAAAGTATAGCTAAAAAGTAATACAAGCCAGGCTGGAGAGATAGCCTAGTGGTTAAGAGCACCAACTGCTCTTGCAGAGGATCCGGGTTTGATCCCCAGCACCTACATGGTGGCTGAGAACTGTCTTTAACTCCAGTTCCAGGGGAATCCAACACCCTTTTCTGACCTCCGTGGCATTGCATGACACGGGTGCACAAACCTACATGCAGACAGTACATTCATATACATACAAAAAAAAAAAAAAGTAGTACCAGCTTGGCATATTGGCTCACACCTGTAGTCCTAGCACTCAGGACACTGAGGCAGGACAATGCTGACTTCCAGGCCGACCTGGACCAGCCAGGCATGTCAGTACAGACCTTTAATCTCAGTATTCAGGAGGCAAAGGCAGGCAGATCTCTGTGAGAAATCAAAGCTAACCTGGTCTACATAGCAAGTTCCAGGCCAGCTGGGGGCTACAGGGAAACTTTGTCTTAAAACCAAGAAACAAAAAAATATTTTTCAGGGGGTGGAGAGACGGCTCAGTGGTTAAGAGCACTGGCTAGTCTTGCAGAGGACCAGGGTTCAGTTCCCAGCACCCACGTGGTGACTAAGAGCGGTCTGTACCTCCAGTGATCTGATACTGTTTTCTGTCCAGCATAAGCATTGTACACCATGAGTGCAACTTACATACATGTAGGTAAAACACTCATGCATACAAAAATAATTAAAAAGTTGAATATGTATATAATGTGTTATAAGCCGGGCATGGTGGCGCAGGCCTTTAATCCCAGCACTCAGGAGGCAGAGGCAGGTGGATCTCTGTGAGTTCCAGGCCAGAGGTCAGCAGGTTTATATAGCAAGTTCCAGGCCAGTTGGGGCTACAGGGAGACCCTGTCTCAAAAGAGCCAAAAAAAAAAAAAAAAGTGTCGCAGGAGGTAGCAAGCAGGCCCATGGGTGTTGGTGTGCAGCATGGCTCCCACACATGAAGCAACAGGGAGCTTGTTGTGTCCTTTGTTGTCACTTAACAAATTGTGAGGAGTTCCTGTCTTTCTTGGGCTATGTAGTAAGTTCCTGTCTCAATAAAAAAATTATTATTACTGCTTTTGTTTCTATTTTGAGATATGGTCTTGCTATGCAGATGAGACTGGTCTCAAACTTGCAACAATTATTTTGCCTCTGCTTCCAAAGTGCTATGATGACAGATGAGAGTCTCGACACCACACCTAAAATAGGATTTTGTTTTTGAGACAAAGTCTCTAGGTAGCCCCAGCTGAACTCACTATGTAGAACAGGCTGGCCTTGACCTCACAGAGATCACCGCTTGCCCCTGCCTCCCAAGTCCTGGGATTAAAGGCATGAACCACCACCTTGGCCTAAATAGAATTTTTTTTTTAATTTTTATTTATTTCTGTATGTGTATGAATGTATTGTCTGCATGCAAGTCTGTGCACCCGTGTCGTACAATGCCGCGGAGGTCAGAAGAGGGTTTCGGATTCCCCTGGAACTGGAGTTCTCCTGGAATTGGAGTTTCAGACGGTTCTCGGCCGCCATGTGGGTGCTGGGGATCGAACCCGGGTCTTCTGTAAGAGCGGTCAATGCTCTTAACCGCTAGGCCATCTCTCCAGCCCAGAATTTTTTTTTTTTTTGAGACAGGGTCTCCCTATAGCCCCAGCTGGCCTGGAACTCACTCTGTACACCACCTGGCCTTAAATTCTCAGAGATACACCTGCCTCTGCCTCCAGAATGCTGAGATTAAAGGTGTGTACCACCATGCCTGGCTACCATTTTCTTTTTTCTAAGATTTATTTTATTTTACATGGATGAGTGCTTTGCCTGTGTGTATATAAGTACACCATATACATGCAATGCCCACAGAGGTCAGAAGAGGGCATCATTGGATCTGTTGGAACTGGAGTTACAGACAGTTGTTAGCTGCCATGTGGGTGCTGGGAATTGAACCCAGGTTCACTGCAAGAGCAGTCAGTGCTCTTAACCACTGAGCTATCTCTCCAGACCCTAAATAGGATGTTTTTACAGTTTTTACTTTTTTTTTTTTTTTTTTTTTTTTTTTTTTTTTTTGTTCTTTTTGAAGCAGGGTCTCCCTTTATTCCCAGATGTGCTGGAGCTCACTCTGTAGACCAGACTGGCCTTGAGCTCAAAGAGATCCGCCTGCCACTGCCTCCCGAGTGCCAGGATTAGAGGCATGTGCCACCACGCCTGGCTTAAAGATGGTTCTTAGCTGCCATGTGGGTGCTGGGAATTGAACCTGGGTCCTCTGCAAGAGCAGTCAGCACTCTTTTTTATTTTATTTTATTTATTTATTTTTTATGTGTATGAATGTACTGTCTGCATGTAGGTTTGTGCACCCGTGCCGTGCAATGCCTCGGAGGTCAGAAGAGGGAGGTCAGAAGAGGGCGTTGGATTCCCCTCGAATTGGAGTTACAGACAGTTCTCAGCCCCATGTGGGTGCTGGGATCGGAACCCCGGGTCCTCTGCCAAGAGCGTTGGGTCTTCCTAACTGCTGAGGCCATCTCCTCAGCCCACATCAGCACTTTAACCGTTGAGTATCTCTCCAGCCCAGCTTTCACTTAAAAAAAAAAAAGGGGGGGTGCTGGAGAGATAGCCTAGCATTTGCTTGGAGCACCGTGACGTGCTCTTGCAAGGACCCGGGGGGTTCGATCCCAGCACCCACATTGGTGGCTAAGACCGTCTGTAATCCAATTCCAGGAGAAACTCCAGTTCCAGGAGTGTGAATCCAAGACCTCTTCTGATCATCCGTTGCATTGCAGACACGGGGGTACCAAACCTACATCAGAAAAGTACATCTATACAGATACTTAAAAATAAATAAAAATTAAAAAAACACCTGTGAGGAACCCCTTTATTCTGGGCGAAAAGAATATAGGAGTTAATAATTAAGAATAATAATAATAACGAATAACTAATCAATTACTACCTACTCCTCCTCAATAATTGTGTGGTGGTTGTGTGTGTGTGTGTGTGTGTGTGTGTATTTTGAGACAGGGTCTCCCTCCTGTAGCCCCAGCTGGCCTGAAATTTGCTCTGTAGACCAGACTGGCCTTGAACTCACAGATATCCACCTGCCTCTGCCTCCAGAGTGCTGAGATTAAAGGCGTGCACCACCATGCCCGGCTACCATTTCCTTTTTTTATTTTTTATTTATTTTTTTTATTTCTTTTATGTGTATGAATGTACTGTCTGCATGTAGGCTTGTGCACCCGTGTCGTGCAATGCCACGGAGGTCAGAAGAGGGTGTCGGATTACCCTGGAACTGGAGTTCTCCTGGAATTAGAGTTACAGACAGTTCTCAGCTGCCATGCGGGTGCTGGGGATCGAACCCTGGTCCTCTGAAAGAGCATTTGGCACTCTTAACCACTAGGCCATCTCTCTAGCCCCCTACCATTTCCTTTTTTCTAAGATTTATTTATTTTATTTTACGTGTATGAGTGCTTTGCCTGTGTGTATATAAGTACACCGTATACATGCAATGCCCACAGAAGTCAGAAGAGGGCATCGTTGGATTTGTTGGAACTGGAGTTACAGACAGTTTTTAGCTGCCATGTGGGTGCTGGGAACTGAACCCAGGTCCTCTGCAAGAACAGTCAGTGCTTTTAACCACTGAGCCAATTCTCTAGCCCCAAAGTGTAGCTGGAAATCCTATATATTTTGGAGATTTGTTTGAGACAGGGTCTTCCTGTAGCCCTCGCTGGCCTGGAATTTCCTATGTAGACCAGGCTGCCCTCCACCTCATAGACATCTGCCTGCCTCTGCCTCCTGAGTGCTGGAATCGAAGGTGTTGCTGCTGTACCTGGCCCTCAGGGTTGCCATTTCTGAAGACCTTTAGAAACGCACCTAGACTGGGGATCAGGGGTAGTCTCGCTGACAGGTTGTGGGATAGAAGGGAGACCCAGGGGCACCATGGGAGATTTGGGTCTTCTCAATCATTATGCCAACATGTGTGACCCCCACCACCCTCAGGACCCCTTGCTCCGCATCCAGGAGGTGCTGAATGGCACAGAGGTGAACCTCCAGCACCTTACTGCCCTAGTGGACTGCCGCAGCCTGCACCTGGTGAGACCACTGGGCAGAGGGTGGGCGCCTGGGGGCAGGGCAGAGGGGACCCGCCAGGGAGAGAGGAGCCCAGCTCCTGGGATGATGGTGTGGCCAGCATGTTGATCTCGCCACCTGTCCCCAACTCTCTCTGTCTCTGGCTCTGTCCTCCGGTTCAGGACTACATCCAGGCGCTGACGGGCTTCTGCTATGATGGCGTGGAGGGCCTCATCTACCTGGCCCTCTTCTCCTTCGTCACAGCCCTCATGTTCAGCTCCACCGTCTGTAGTGTCCCACACACCTGGCAACAGAAGAGGTAAGGTTTTCACTGGGATTCTGGAGCTTGGGACTGGCCCTTCTGGACACTCAGGTCTCAGTCCCCAGAGGTGAGTGACATAATATGCCTCTTTGCCTCCTAATACCTTCCTAAGGCCCTGTAGCATGTGCACAAGTGAGCCTGTGATATGATGGTGATGATGGTGACAGTGATGATGGTGATGGTGATGATGGTGATGGTGATGACGGTGACGATGGTGATGATGGTGACAGTGATGACGGTGACGATGGTGATGATGGTGATGGTGATGACAGTGATGATGGTGATGATGGTGATGGTGATGCTGATGATGGTGACGATGGTGATGGTGATGATGGTGATGGTGATGACGGTGACGATGGTGATGATGGTGATGATGGTATGATGGTGATGACGGTGATGATGGTGACGATGATGATAGTGATGATGGTGACAATGGTGATGATGGTGATGATGGTATGGTGACAGTGATGATAGTGATGATAGTGATGATGGTAACGGTGGTGACGGTGATGACAGTGACAATGGTGATGATGGTGATGATGGTATGATGGTGACGGTGATGATGGTGATGATAGTGATGATGGTGACGATGGTGATGGTGGTGACGGTTATGATGGTGACGATGGTGATTATGGTGATGATGGTGACGATGGTGACAATGGTGATGGTGATGATGGTCATGGTGATGATGGTAACAATGGTGACGATGGTGATGATGGTGATGTTGATGGTGATGATGGTGACAGTGATGTTGATGATGATGATGGTGACAGTGATGATGGTGATGATGGTGACGGTGATGATGGTGATGATGGTGACAGTGGTGATGATGATGATGGTGATGATGGTGACGGTGATGATGGTGATGATGGTGACGGTGATGATGGTGATGATGGTGACAATAGTGATGATGGTGACAATGATGATGATGGTGACGATGGTGCTGATGGTGCTGATGGTGACGATGGTGACGATGGTGATGATGGTGATGATGGTGACGATGGTGATGATGGTGATGATGGCGATGATGGTGACGGTGATGACAGTGACGATGATGACGATGGTGATGATGGTGACAGTGATGATGGTGATGATGGTGATGGTGATGATGGTGACGGTGATGATGGTGATGATGGTAACAGTGATGATGGTGATGATAGCAATGACTGTGATGACAGTGATGATGGTGATGATGGTGATGGTGATGATGGTGACAGTGATGACGGTGATGGCGATGATGGTGATGGTGATGATGGTGATGATGGTGATAGAAATTCCTGCCCAGAGTTGAGAAGGCAGGGAGCTGACCCTAGCTCTCCTGCTGCTTGGGGCTGACTCTGTGCCCTAAACCCTTCAGATTGGCATCAGAATGTGTCTTTCAAGACTCCCAGGTACAAGTGGGCACAGGTGTGGGCTTCTGCATTAAGAAGTTCAGGTGGCCACAGCCTTCTGGGACCCAGATGGGTTCACTGTGTCCTTACCTTTGCAGTCAGAGTCCTAGTGACTCCTGGCTCAGTCTTGTCAGCTAGGTCTGGGTTAAAGGGACATGGGGAGTCAGGTTTCTTTCTTGGTTGAGGCACCATTGCCCATCTCCCAGACTTTCTGCCTCACTTTTATTGGCAACATAGGGGCTTTCTGTGATCTGGCTTAGATGGCAAGTATGTCAGCTCAGATCTTCTCCTGTGCCTGCAGTGTGATTCCATCAATTTCCCTGCTGATGGTGATGGTGATGATGATGATGATGATGGTGAAGAGGGTGGTGATGGTGGTAAGAGTGAGGATGGATGATTATGGTGGTAATGATAATAGTGATGACGGTGATAGTGTTGGTGATCATGGTAGTGGTTGGTGGTAGTGATGATAGAAGTCCTGGGGCTGGAGAGATGGCTCAATGGTTAAGAGTGGCAACTGCTGTTGCAGAGGACCTGGGTTCGAGACCTAGCACCCACATGGTGGCTAAGAACCTTCTTTAAGCCAGGTGTGGTGGTCCATGCCTTTAGTCCCAATACTTGGGAGGCAGAGGCAGGTAGATCTATGTGAGTTCAAGGCCAGCCTAGTCTACATAGCAAGCTCCAGGCCAGCTGGGGATATAGGGAGACCCTATCTCAAAAAGACAAAAAAAACAAAAACAAAACCCTGACAATAGTGATGGCGTTGCTGCTGTGAATAAAGATGGTGGTGAAGGTGATGATTTCAGTAATGATGGTGGAGGTGATGGTGATTCTAGTGATAATAAAGATAGTGTAATAGGGGCTGGAGAGATGGCCTAGCAGTTAAGAGCACCGACTGCTCTTACAGAGGACCCGGGTTCGATCCCCAGCACCCACATGGCGGCCGAGAGCCGTCTGAAACTCCAATTCCAGGAGAACTCCAGCTCCAGGGGAATCGAGACCCTCTTCTGACCTCCGCGGCGTTGCACGACACGGGTGCACAGACTTGCATGCAGGCAGTACATTCATACACATACAGAAATAAATAAAGTTAAAAAAAAAAGTGTAATAAAGATGGCAGTGAGGGTGATGATGTCAGTAATGATGGTTCTGATGACGGTGGAGGTGGTGATTCTAGTGATAATAAAGATAGTGTAATAAAGATGGTGGTGAAGGTGATGATGTCAGTAATGATGGTTCTGATGACGGTGGAGGTGGTGATTCTAGTGATAATAAAGATAGTGTAATAAAGATGGCAGTGAAGGTGATGATGTCAGTAATGATGGTTCTGATGACAGTGGAGGTGATGGTGATTCTAGTGATAATGGTGGTGGTAATGGTAGCATTTGTGATGGTGGTGATGATGGCAATGGTGTTGACAGGGAAGGTCCTGATGATGTTGGTGGTGATAATGAGGAAGGTGATAAGGATGGTGATTGTAATGAAGATGGTTCTGATTCTGGTGATGATGGTAAAAATGATTGTGGCAATGGTGGAAATCATGATGGTGATTATGGTGGTGGTTATCCTGGTAGTGGGAATGGTGGTGGTTATCCTGGTAGTGGGAATGGTGGTGGTTATCCTGGTAGTGGAATGGTGGTGGTTATCTTGGTAGTGGAATGGTGGTGGTTATCCTGGTAGTGGGAATGGTGGTGGTTACCCTGGTAATGGGAATGGTGGTGGTTATCCTGGTAGTGGAATGGTGGTGGTTATCCTGGTAATGGGAATGGTGGTGGCAATGGTGATAATCATGGTGATAGTGGAAGATTTGTTGATAGTGGTGATAAGTACAGTGTGATAATGGTAGTGATGGTGTAAGTGGTGGTGATGATGGTGATGGTGGTGATGATTATGATTATGATGATGGTGATGATGATTATGATAGTGGTGAGGATTATGGTGGTGGTGAAGGTTGTGGTAGTAATGGTGATGGTGGTGGTGGTGATTCTGTTGATGGCACATGAAGTGATGGTAGCAATGATAAAGATAGTGATGGTGACTGTGGTGATGGTTATAGGAGGTAGCTGTAAGATCTGGCACTTCATGGTCATAGGAGGTAGCTATAAGATCTGGCACTTCATGGTCGTAGGAGGTAGCTATAAGATCTGGCACTTCATGGTCGTAGGAGGTAGCTATAAGATCTGGCACTTCATGGTCGTAGGAGGTAGCTATAAGATCTGGCACTTCATGGTCGTAGGAGGTAGCTATAAGATCTGGCACTTCATGGTTCTGGGATATATGTAATTAAAAATAAATCTTAAAAAAGGACATGAGTTGGGGGCCAGATGAACCCCTATCTGTTAAGGCCCTGCATGGTCTCAGTGCTGGGCACTTGTAGCTGACAGCTCACACTGTCCCTCCTCTGAGTCCCCCCTCCATACAGAGGGGCTTTGGAGCATCAGAAACCAGGCCCATGGCCACCAATAGGAAGTGGAGGATGGAAAGCCAGAGGCCAGCAGGGCAGGGCATGGCACCTCACATCAGGCCATCCAAGGCAGAGGTCAAGCCCCGAAAAACAAAGGCCAGTACCCCAGCCTCAGCCTCTCTGAGCAGGGCCTAGTGGTGGGTTGGCCATCTCAGAAGACTAGGTTGAGATGGAGAGTCAGGTGAGTGGCCCACAGTCCTGCCAACTGTCAGACTGCTGAGCCTGAGACTGTGTTCTTAATCCTTCCCTGCAGAAGCCCAGATGAGGATGGGGAAGAGGACACCGCACCAGGGCCACGACAGGCACACGACAGCCTCTATCGAGTGCACATGCCCAGTTTGTACAGCTGTGGCAGCAGCTACGGCAGCGAGGCCAGCATCCCAGCTGCCGCGCACACAGTCAGCAATGCCCCGGTCACTGAGTACATGTGAGTTATGGGGGCTGGGGAAAGGCAGGGCTAGGGCCAGGGCCACTGGCCTGGCCTAGGGGATAGGGAGAACAGGTGGCGGAGGTAGGAAGGATGGAAGGAGGGTGTTGCATCAAGGCTGGGCAGCCCAGGCATCAGGTGGGATGGTCTGCCACTGAGTATCCCCTGTGCCCAAGTGAACCCAGACAAGAGCCATGGAGAGTCTATCTGGCCAGGTAGAGAATCTGTGCCTTTGTGATGGGCAGGGAGCCAGGTGGGAAGTGGGCTCTGGCTGGGCCAAGGTGGCAGGCACATTGTAGCTGCTCTGAGCTAACTAGCTCAAAGTTCAGTGTTGGCAGAGCTGGGCAGGCACAGGGCCTGCCTGGCTCTAAGGTGGTATACACCTATAATCTCATCACTTAGGACATAAATACAGGAGGATCAGTAGTTCAAGGTCATTCTTGGCTACATAGCAAGTGTGAGGCCAGCCTGGGCCACAAGAGACCCTGTCTAAAAAAAAAAAAACCAAACCAAATAAAAAAAAAGAAGAGCCTCCCACCCAGAGCTAGGACCATGTGGTCAGTGACCACTCACATCCTCTCTCTCCCCTCCCACTCAGGAGCCAGAACGCCAATTTCCAGAATCCCCGCTGTGAGAACACCCCCCTCATTGGGCGCGAGTCCCCACCGCCCTCAGTAAGTCTCAGGGCAGGAGGGTGGGTTGGGGGACCCTTGGGCTACAGGGCTTTGCTGCTCTGTTGCCCTGTTAACCATGGCACTGTGATGTGACTCCCACAGGCTATAGTGCCAGGGCCTGAGTAGACGATGCTGGGCGGGCCCGCCAGCTCTTGCCCCCCTTGAGGTGCGTGGGGCTCGGTGTGGGCAGCCTTGGGGGCCTGCTACCCAGTAGGTCAGTCCTGGGCCCTTTCTTGGGTCGGTAGGCTCTAGTACTCTTCCCATCTTTCCCCTGGGCTTCCCAAAGCTTTGGCTAGGCAGCTCTACCTCAGAACAAGCCATGCTTGCTTGGTTCCTTCTTCCTCCTTCTCTCCCTTCTTCCCTTCCTCTTTCCTCGCTCCTGTTCCTTTCTCTCTCTCTCTCTCTCTCTCTCTCTCTCTCTCTCTCCCTCCCTCCCTCTCTCCTTCCCTTCCTTCTTTCCTCCCTCTCTCCCTTTCTCCCTTTCTCCCTCTCTCCCTCTCTCCCTCTCTCCCTCTTTCCCTCTCTCCTTCCCTTCCTTTTCCTGAGCATCCAGTCAGGTCTCCCCAGGCTCTTCCAGCCCAGGCCCTCGGTCCTCCCTCCAAACATAGGGAGTGATACACAGACAAAAGGGGCAGATTTGGTGCCAACAAGAAGGTGCCAGTGGGCGGGTGGGGGCTGCAAGGACAGGACTAGAGAGGCTAAAGGCTGCCTTCCTTCAGGAACACCGCTGTGCATCAGCCACATCGCTCCATGGCATCCTACTAGCACAGGGCTGGGCCTGGGTGCCCAGCACCTGGACCAGAGCCTGTCAGGCCCCTGTGTCATACTTGGCTGCTCTGACCCTTAACAACCCTCTGGCCCCGTGGCCCACTTGGGGCCAGCCACACCTGGCATTGAGGACACCCCTCTCTTTCTCTCTCTCTCTTTCTTGCACCCCTCCCACCCTGGGCCCTCCTAGCGCTACCTGGCTGCCCTGGACTCTGGCAGCCATGCGGGCTGGCAATTTAAACCCATGGACAGCGCCCGAACGCTGTGGTAGCCGTGCCCTGAGTGACAGGTACTGACCCACCCACCCGGCCCCCCATCCCGCACGGCTGCCCGCCTGTACCTCCATGCCTTGCACCCTCCGCTCACCACCGTCTCACCCACTGCTCAAGGGTCGAAGGCCTCTGATGTGGCCAAGCCCATGGTCTCACAGTGAGCCCATTCCAGGCTTCGTATCTGTCTACCCATCAGCTCAGCTTCTGGGGAACTCTGTCACCAGCTGCAAGTGGCCCAGCCCATTTGTCACCTCTACCCAGGCCCCTGTGTGCACCTAAGCTTGGATGCAGAGCTGGGCCCCTGGGCACACAGCCCCGCATGTTGACCAATGCACATAGGCACACGCAGGTGTGCTTATATGAGTGTGAAACTTGACCCACTCGTCCCCACAGAGCAGTGCCTGCTTGGGCTCCTCCAGGCCTCTGGGCTGCCGTCCTCTAACTCCTGTCCCAACTCCCTGCTGCATGTCCATGGAACGACACGGCTTCGTGCCACTGCTCTGCCCACCCATGGGCTGCTTGCAACCTTAATCTAGAATGTTCTGGGAGAGCACTCAGGGAGCCAGGGAGCATTGTTCCTCTCACCTGGGGACTATGGGGCCAGCCTGGACTCACCGGGGTGGATGGGGCCTGCTGGGCCCCTGACCACTAGTAGCCTTTGCCCCTGCCATATGCTTTGAAGCCTGTGTTCCTCTCCACACACACACACACACACACACACACACACACACACACACGCTCTCTCTCTCTCTCTCTCTCTCAAACCTCTGAGAGTGGCCAAATGTCCAATCCATCCATAGAACAAGCAGTTACCTCTGTCCCTGAGTGGCACCCCCTGGTGGAGTCCCCTGGTGGGGCAAGCTCTCTCCAGTCTGGAGCCCTCTCCTTCCCTGGGGTTTCAGGGTTGAATGGTGGAGAGGAGACCTAGGCCTCCCAACTCCTGTGGGCTCACCAGCTCCGGCCTGGCTGCACATGGATCTGTGCTGGGGAGGCCTCATCTTGGCCCAGGGCAGAGCTCTGAAATAGAGGTTTAGGGAGGAGCCCAGAGAACCTTTTAGACTGTGCATGTGGCATGTGGTCGGGGCCTTTGGGCTCAGCTCTTGAGGGTAGCAGGCCTCTGACAAATGGCCAGCGACATACAGTAGAACACCAGGCACTGAGTGTTCTCGCTTAATTGGGAAAGGCGGCTTACCTCCGTGCCCTAGCCTGATTGTCGAGGCTCACCTCTCCCTGGCTTCCTTCACATCCGCTGTCTTCAGTCCTCAGTCCAGACCCTGGTCCAGTGGCCCCTTGCCTTAGGACTCTGCCAGCCATGCACCTGATATATTCTGCCCGCCAAGGGTCGGCCATCGCCCACTCCACCAAGGATCGACATTAAGAGGCTGCGGCTGCCTGGCCCTGCCCAGGAGCCCTGCTGACCCCACCCCCTCCCTCCCTCTCTTCTCCAGTACACCTCCAGCATGAGAGCCAAATACCTCGCCACGAGCCAGCCTCGCCCCAACTCCAGCAGCAGCGGGCACTAGACCGTGCACCAGCCGGCCACCCGCCCCATGTGCCAATCACCCCACTTCTCCTGTGCCAGCACTGACTGCTGCTTCCACCCCACGGCCACCCGCTGGACCCTCTGCACGCCATGCCAGGCCATCCCCAGGCACTGCTCCCCCTCCTTGCAGGGAGCACGGGGTGTCAGCCTGAGAAGTGAGGCTGCTGGCTGCACGCCTGGAAAGACACTGCCACCAGCAACCTGGCCCTGCCTGCCTGTCTCCCCTCGTCCTCTGCCCTCTGGGGTTCTCTGAGCCCTGCTCTGTCCCAGGTGCCTCCGTCCCCACGTGCTGCGCCCCCTGCAGGTGACCCTCCATGCTAGCAGTGCTCTCCGTGTCTCCAGCAGCTCCACGGCTTTCCTGGGGTCGCCCTGGCCTGTAGCGCTTCTGAGGGTCACTCATCCATTCGCAGGCAGCAGAAGGCCCTGTGTCTGGCGTCCCTGGTCAGCGAGTGGGTCCGCACTCACCTCTTCTCTGCCGAGTGGCCCCTCCACAAACGCTGCACTGTCACTTCTCAGAGCTGCCTCTAGGACGGTATCTTCCTCCACTCCCTGCCCAGCACGGCTCTCTCCCTCAGCACCCAGCCCTCTCCCAGACAGCAGGTGCCACGCAGAGCCCAGGTCCCTCGCTGGCCTCAGTGCTGGACACAGTCTTGGCGCCAAACCCTTTCCCATTCCTGAGGAGTGGCAGCTTCGTCTAGTTTGTTTTTGCACTAACCACATTTGTCATGTCCAGCAGCTGGGGCACAGGCAGAGCGGGACGCTGCCCCCTCCCCTCCTCCTCTGTTCCATTCCTACCCAGGACAGGCGCAGTGCCCCTGGAGCCCAGCCTCAGGGGCTGGAGCTAAGTTGGCTGTGAATATGGCCCAGCTTCAGAATGCCCCTGTTGGGACTAACCACTAACCTCACTCCCAGCCTCCACAGGCGCCCCTGGCTGACCCAGAGCCAGTAAGTGTGACCCCAAGTCTAGCCTGGAGCCAGGGCCCATGACAGCTGGCTGGGAACCAGGGCCGGAGTTATCATTTCTTCATGGGGTGCTGTTGGGGAGGGGCTGCAGACCAACAGGCAGCCCAAAGGGCTTAGAGACCCCTCCCTGGGTGGGTGCTGCCCCAGGAGAACCACGTCCTCAGCTACAAGCATCCTGGGGACTTTTGACTAAGGTCCCTATGACCTCAGCCCCCTGACTGTGAAGTGGGAACTGTGTTTCCCTAAGGTGCTTTTGGCTTTAGTGTATGATGTTTGCCGTGCTTCCTGCCATGGAGGGGCAGAAGCAGCCCCCAAATTAGGACTCAGAGCCTCTACCCTGGTCAGCCCTGGGCCTGGCCCATGCAGCCAGTGCGACTCTGGCTTACGGGCCAGGAGCAGGGGCAGCGGGAGGGCTGTGGGGCAGCGTGCAGGGGCCGGGCTGCAGCCCTGTGTAGGAGGTGGTCTACAGCCGTGTGGTTCTTACTGGAGCAGCCTGGCAGCTACATACCCCCAAACCACAGGCTTCAAGTCCTCCCTGCAGGGGGCTCCACCTTTCCTTCCTCAACCCCTTCTTTTGTGCTGGTGCCTGGGACCAAAAGGGTGGAGTAGACAGGGGACTGACTGGGCCTAGGGAGCCAGGCTTTGCATCTGTGCCCCTGGGCATGACCAAACCTCAGTGGAGAGGGACTCTGGCCCCAGCTGGCTTGGCTTCAGGAGCCCGTGGGGCCCACTTGCAGCCAGCCTGCCCTCCATGGGTGTTCACCAGCTGCAGGTCCAGAGGGAGGCATGGGGCACTCCTGCCTGGGTTCCTGCATGCACTCTGGGGCCTCTCAGAAGCACAAACGATGCCCCTGGTCCAGAGCTGGCCACAAGGTGAATGTATATAGCATGAGAGGCGGGCCGTGCCCGGATGTGGCTGTGAACTTGTGCCGTCTTGGGAGTCCTGACCATTGTGTGCGTGCGTGCGTGCCCCCATCTGTGACTTTTCATTCACCGAGGTTGAAGAAAGGAAAAGGGGGAAATTAAAAGGGGCCTCCCACGTGGTCTCCACGG
This sequence comes from Rhizomys pruinosus, assembly GCA_009823505.1. NCBI lineage: Eukaryota > Metazoa > Chordata > Mammalia > Rodentia > Spalacidae > Rhizomys > Rhizomys pruinosus. The sequence continues at coordinate 2,968,457 of VZQC01003171.1, read as the reverse complement.
AACAGAGCTCCTGCCATCCGTGTTTTGTTGTTTGGTTTTGCTGAATTTTGGGTGCCGCTTGCCTAACTACCCCGTCCCCATGACCCCTCCTCGTCTCCAGGAGGGAGGTGGGCAGACCACGACCAGCTGCCCGTGATCAGCTCTTCACTCTCCCCTGCTCTAGGGGACTTTACAGACTTGGTACAGGACAAGGAGGAGCCAGCAAGCCAGACCCAGGTCCCAGGCCAAACTAGGAAGAGGGATCCAACTGGGACCATGGTGCTGGTAGGACTGGTGGCCGCCCGCTGTGGTCCATGGAAGGCAGGATCGCCTGGCCTAGAGCAGCCTTCAGTCCCTGCCACAGTGTCCACTCACCCCATCTCACTATGCAATTCCTGCCCCCAGCCCACTGCCTGCCCAGCCTAGAAAGAGGTCGGATGGCAGCTCCTCGACCCCAGGTGACAGGGTCTTTTTTTTTTTCTTTTAAACCACAATAGTGGTATGCCATGTCCTTTCTCATACATATATGATTTTTTGTGAGACTCGCCTCCCCCACCCACATCTGCCCCCAGTGGACAATGTCATCTGAGCCGAACCAGCCCCGCACCCCCCTCCAGCCTCTGTAGGGCCATGGCTGTATGTTATTGTCGCTGTGTTTTCATTTTTAAAAACAGTTTGGGGGTTTAATTTTTATTTCTTTGGGGACTTTATTTTTCTTGGCAAATAACTGAAGTTCTTGTCCATGTAATTTCTGTGGTTTCTATTCAGCTTGGGTTTCATGTTTTGAAATAAACAATTTAAAAAAATAGGGCTCTTCCTGAATTGATCTGGAGGGTCTGGAGCAGTAGGCTCTAGCCAGGGTGGCCTAAGTGCCTGCCCCCTGCAGCTCAGGTTGGGGACACTAAGGTTAGGTGGGCGGGGTGATGGGTTGGATATGGCAAGCAAGGTGGGCTGGAGCCAGGCTTCACCGAATGAGTGGGAACCACTGGGGGGAGGTGTGACTTCACCGGAGTGGGTAACTGAGCTTGGCCCGGCTTCAGAAGATAGGTGGGGGCACCTGGGATGGGCCAGGCAGCTCGCGCCTGAGCCCTCACTGGGCAGATCTGTTCTAGTTTGTCTTCCATTGCTGTAACAAAACACTCTGACCAACACCAACTTGGGGAGGAAAGGGTTTATTCAGCTTACATCTCCTGGGTCACAGTTCATCACCCAGGGAGCCCAAGGCAGGAACTCAGGGCAGGAGCCTGGAGGCAGGAGCTGAGGCACAGGTCATGGAGGAATGCTGATTACTCCCTTGCTCCCCTGGCTCATGCCCAGCCTGCCTTCGTATACGATACACAACAACCTGCCCAACGTGGCACCACTCATTGCGGGCTGGGCCCTCCCACACTGCTTGACAATCAAGACAACACTCCACAGACATGGCCACAGGCCAGTCCAATGGAGCCAATTCCCCAGTTGAGGCTCCCTCAACCCAGGTGTGTCAAGTTGACACTAAAGCTATCCAGCACAAGATCCAAGTGGGATGGGAAGATGACTTCTCTGGGTGGGCCGAAAGTCAGGGGCAGATATATTCAGGGAAAGTAAGCCTCAAATTTCCTGAGGAGATCATGTAGGCACTGGGATGGGCGTAGAAGCCCCTGGCAAAAGTGGCCAGGTGTGGCCTGGTGCAGGCATGGTGGAAGGGGCAGAGGAGCCATCTTGGAGTTATGATGGGTCACCAATGGATTTGCTTTCATCTAGTAAAGGAGCCTTGTCCGGGGGGGGGGGGGGAATTGGATGCTTTTCTTGAAAGAGGTGAGAACACCATGTTAAGTCTAAAGGAGGGACTGGGGGGGGGGGCTGGAGAGATGGCCTAGCGGTTAAGAGCGCCGACCGCTCTTACAGAGGACCCGGGTTCGATCCCCAGCACCCACATGGCGGCCGAGAACCGTCTGAAACTCCAATTCCAGGAGAACTCCAGTTCCAGGGGAATCCGACGCCCTCTTCTGACCTCTACGGCATTGCATGACACGGGTGCACACACTTGCATGCAGACAGTACATTCATACACATACAGAAATAAAATAAATAAATAAAGAGGGACTAGGGGCATGGTTCAGTGGTAGTGCACCTGTCTGGAATTCCCTAGTGAGGGTCTTGGCTTGGTGATAAGGCACCTGCCTAAAATTCCTAGGTGAAGATTTGGAGGTGTGGCTCAGTGGTAGAGCACCTGCCTACATGACCTCCTCAGGAAATTCGAGGCCTACTTTCCCTGAATATATCTGCCCCTGACTTTCAGCCCACCCAGTGAAGTCATATTCCCATCCCACTTGGATCTTGTGCTGGATAGCTTTATTTTTTTATTTTTTTTTAATTTATTCTTTATGTGTATGAATGTGCTATCGGCATGTAGGTTTGTGCACCCGTGTCATGCAATGCCGTGGAGGTCAGAAGAGGGCATTGGATTCCCCTGGAATTGGAGTTAAAGACGGTTCTCAGCCACCATGTGGGTACTGGGAATTGAACCCAGGTCCTCTGCAAGAGCAGTCGGCGCTCTTAACCGCTAGGCCATCTCTCCAGCCCCTGGATAGCTTTAGAGTCAACTTGACACACCTGGGTTGCAAGACCAAGGCTCCAGGATGGCAATTGTCCAGCAGGAGATGCCATCTCCTCTCAGAAAGTCTAGAGCAAGGCTGCTGGAAAGCAAGGGTCCAGGAGTGGGTAATCAGGTGGACTTCTGGGGTTCCCAACAGTCTATAGCCAAAGTGTCCTGAGGTTCTGGTGGGGCTCAGCTGGCACAGAACTTTGTTGGGGAGGATGCTTCTAGTACCTGCTGCTTGAGGAATCCTACTCCAAAGCAAGCCTGAGGCAGCACAGGAGGCTCACACTGGAATGGATTCATGCACATTCATGCCACCTGAATCAGACTAACGGGCTGGGTTATAGCTCAAGTGGTTTGAGCATTTGCCTAGCACATGTGGGAATATGTCTGGTATCTCGCGGACCTTTGAGGATCAAACACAGTCCTGCAGCCCCTGAGTGTTCCAGAGGAGGGTCTTGCAAAAGTGCAGTTCAAACAAGCCACCAAATGTGGCCACCAGGTGGCGCCCAAGGGCCATGAGGAGTCCTATGGAAGAAGCCTGGACAGGGGTAGAAGGGGGTGCCTGGGTGAGCCATTACAGCTCTGAGCCCCCCATAGATCCATAGCATCTACACAACCTCTGGAATGCAAGATGAGGTGTCTTCAGGGCCTGAGGTTCCTTCTAGGTGTATACTAAGTGTCTATGTATGTAGTCTTGGCTAAGAGCAGGTTTGATTAGATTCTATACATAAATTTTAATTTGATTGATTGATTGATTGAGACAGGGTCTCCCTGCAGTCCCAGCTGGCCTGGAACTCACTATGTAGACTAGGCTTGCCTTGAACTCTCAGAGATCCACCCATCTCTGCCTTCTGAGTACTGGGATGAAAGGAGTAGCTGCTCTGCCCAGCTGTTTTATTTTAGTTTTTTAGACAGTCTCATGTAGTCCAGGCTGGCCTCCAACTCTGTGTAGCCAAGGATGACCTCAGACTCCTGATTTGCTTGCCTTTACCTCATGATGCTGGGATTACAGGTGTGCATGTTCAGTTGATGTGCTGCTGGGTTTTGAACCCAGGGCTTTGTGCATACTGGGCAAACACCCCACCAACTGAGCCACAGCTGCATGAAAGCAGAAGTGGGGTTGTCTGGGAAAAGGAAGAAGACCATGCAAGCAGTGGGAGGAGAGTGTGGGAGGGACAGATATGGCCAAGTACATGACAGAACTGAATGACTGTCTTTATAAACTGATTCATGTGGACAGTGAATATATGCCCCCTCCCCCAGCCAAGCAGGGCATGGCGTCATATGCCTTTAATCCCAGGTATGTAGACCAGGCTGGCCTCCAACTTCTAGAGATTCACCTGCCTCTGCCTCCTGAGTGCTTGGGCCAAAGGTATAGACCACCATGCCAGGCAGTGTGTGTGTGTGTGTGTGTGTGTGTGTGTGTGTACCTTGTGTGGGGCTTTTTGTTGTTGTTGTTGTTGTTGTTGTTGTTTTGGTGTTTCCGAGACAGGGTCTCCCTGTAGCCCCAGCTGTCCTGGAACTCACTCTGTAGACCAGGCTGGCCTTGAACTCACAAAGATCCGCCTGCCTCTGCCTCCTAAGTGCTAGGATTAAAGGCGTGCACCACCACACCTGGCTTCTTGTGTGTTTTAAAGTGAACCATCAAAAGGGGGAAAGTAGTAGACCTGGATGTAGATGGGCCTAGTTGGGTATGTCACCAGCCTGACCAGTTAGTCTGATGAACAAGTCTGTCTATCATCAGCTTTCCTGCTTCCCCCTGTAACCTGTAGCCCAAAATGCAGAGGACTGAAGCCTTTCAGTAGGGTTGAGTCAGGTACAGCGGAGGGTCCAGGAGCCTCAGCTCTGCTGCTCATGGCATCCTCCAGCCTCCTACTGACCACCCCCAACCCCTCAGTCCTCCCACCCAAGGCATACTGTTGTCTGAGCTGTGCCAAGCTAGAATGCCCCTACACACGCTCTGGCTTATGCACACACTGTGGTTTTGGCCTTCCGGCTCCAGCACTGAGGCGCCTCTTCCAGGAAGTCAGTGCTGCTGACCCCATCTGGAGGAAGGCTCGGGGAGGGAAGTTGAAAATTTCAACCCCAGCCGGCAAGCCTCCACCAGACCCAGCTCAACTGGCGCTGGCTGTGGAGGTGGGGGGGTGGGGGCTGCATTCTACGCCCTCTTTGACACCCAATTGTAGTATTTATTTATTTATTTATTTGAGACAGGGTCTCCCTGTAGCCCCAGCTGGCCTGGAACCAGCCATGTAGACCAGGCTAGCCTCAATCTGCAAACCTCTATCTGCCTGCCTCTGCTTCCCAAGTACTAGAACTAAAAAGGCTTGTACCACCGTGCCCGAATTTTATTTTTAATTTTTTAATTTTTTTTTTTTTTTTTTTTTTTTTGGTCTTTTCGAGACAGGGTCTCTGTAGCCCCAGTGGTCCTGGAACACACTGTAGACCAGGCTGGCCTTGAACTCACAAAGATCTGCCTGCCTCTGCCTCCCAAGTGCTCGGATTAAAGGCGTGAACCACCACACCCGGCTATTTTTAATATTTTTGAGAGACGGGGTCTCATTCTGTAGCTCGAGCAAGGCTTTAACCCTTGGTGGTCCTCTGCCTCTGCCTCCCAAGAGCTGGGATTATAGGAATGGGCCTCTACATCTGCCTGGCTTGCAATTTGACTTTTGAAAGCCCACAATAATGGATAGGTGATCTGAGGGACTCCTTCTCACCCCATAGCCTAGTTTATGCATTGTTGGATTCTTCCGGGGGTAGTGGGGCATAGCTGTCCCCAGCATACACTTGGGGAGAATGTAAGATCCCTTGTGCGCCTGAGTTGTTGACCTCCAGGGAGGAGGGGTCTTTCCTCAGGCCCTGATGAGGGTGGAAGTCAGCTTGCTCCCCATCTGGAAGGGCAGTCCCCCAGGAGACACTGAGCTTGCTGAATGTGCCCTTCCTGGGTCCCCTCCCACCCACTCCCGTTCTTGGTATTGTCATTACATGTGTATGTAAACCGGCTTGTCTGAATGTGCTCCACACGCATGTGGGTGCCTGTGGAGACCCAAGGAGGCCCAGGAACTGGAGTTCCCACAGGTGATTGTGGGCCACCCGATGTGGATGCTGAGAATTGAACCCAGGTCTCCTGAAAGAGCACCACTAAACACCTCTCCAGCCCTTCTCAAATGGTCCTTTTGAAACAGGGGCTCTCACTATGGAGTCCAAGCTGGCCTTGATCTCATTGATCCTGTCCTAGATTCCTGCACACTGGGATCAGAGGCCTGTGCCACACTGGGCTCCCACCCTGAGCCTTGTTGCTTTGCTGACTCTTCAGCTTCAATGGCATTTTTTGGACTGATGGCTCCAACTCCAAAACAAACTCCACCCCAGCTAGGGCCGCACTGCCTGCCCAAGAGGCTATGCAGACCACAGGCCATGCCTCGCGTCTGCCAGCTCTTCCGGAAGGCTGATACCAGCTGTAGGAGTGTAAGGGTCAGGCCGAAGGCACCAGGCCTCTGAGTCACTCGAGCAGGAAGGAGGCCCACAGCCTGTTCACTGGGACAGTCCCCCGCCCCCAGCACATGTCAGCTTCCTTATCCAGACACTGAAGATGTGGACAGCCGAGTCCCCAGTTGAGGGACAGGTCAGGCAGTGAGTGCACACCCACACCCAGCTCATATAACACCCTAGGCGGCTGCTCCAGACCTTAGTAAACCACATTGTTAACTCAGGTGCAAGATGGGATCAGGCCCTGGCCAGTGCCCCCCAGGCAGGAGCAGCCAACAGCAAGGGCTCTGTCCAGCCTCCTTGAGGGTAGAGTCCATGAATGTGACCACGTCTTAGTAGGGTGGGGCGGGGCAGGTCTCCACCAGAGGGCGCCAGGAGAGAGGCAGGAGCCGTCCACTCAAACCAGATGACGGGGATACTGGTGTCTGCCAGTGGGGACCGGGAGCTCTGGGTGGGAGCAGGGTCAGGCCAGAGCAAGTGCCTGTAGAAGGGTGGCAGCCAGTAACAGTAGTCTTGGTGGCCCAGGGAAGTGTTGGGGTTCAGTGTGAAGAGGAAGTGGGGAGGCTTCAGGAAGGGGGCGGGTGGGGATTCCCCGTGCTCAGCTGCCCTCCAAGGCTGAATCTTGAGGCCCTGCAGAGCCTCAAGACTGAGTTCCTGTCCAGCTCTGCTGTGCCCAGTCTGAGCACTGCCTGTTCTCAGAGGACTCCTCCAAGCTCAGGAGACGCTGGCCAATGTTGGGAGTGCATTGGGAACATGAGGCAGGGGTTGGGGGTTGGGGGTCGGGCTGTCTGACTTTGGACAACCTGATCACGGACATAGCCTGCCCTGAACCTCATTCAGCTTCCCGTATCTGCAAAATGGGTTCTCTGGAATTTGTGACCCTGATGGAAACTGCATAAGGGGAGGTCCCAGGCCAGGCCACATCGGCACTGTTCCTCTGGCAGAAAAGCCTAAACTCCTCTCTGTCTCTGGCCCAGCCAACATAGGCTGAGGCTTCAGTAGCTGAGGGCTGTGACCTAACTGACTACTTCCAACAGCCCCGGCCATCCCACCCCACCCCACCCCCTAGGCAATATGATGTGAATCTACCAGTGACCAGCCTAGGCTGGGCTGGCCACACCATCTATTTTCTCTGAAACAGGATCTCAGCATTTATCCCATGGTGGCCTGGAACTCCCTATGTAGACCAGGCTGGCCTGCAACTCAGAGATCTGCCTATCTCTGCCTCTCAAGTGCTGGGATCAAAGTGTGTGCCACCACACCCCATCTATTTTAACACCCCAAGTTTCCTTCCTTGTCAAATAGTTGGCTTGTAGAATTCCCATCCACTACCCTCACCTGGGATAAAGCCAGCCTCCGCGCCTTCACCCGGGGGCTCCGAACCCCTGAAGTCACCTTGACAGACTGGTGGTGTAGGCCCAACTCTCAACCAAGACTAGGGCCCAGCTGGGTTGCTGCAAAGAACACCTTTATTCAAAGGATGTCACCATAGCAACAACTCAATTCCCTGAGAGCTTTTCCCTTATGGTCTGCTTGCCTAGCCAGGTCTTTGCAAAGAGAACACAAAACACAGCAGGGGGAGGGTGAGCCTTGGGGTGCTGGGGAGGGTGGAAGGGGCATGGGGGGTGGTAAGCAAGATTCCAGATACTGGAAGGTATAAACACAGCATTAAGACAGTCCTGGGTCCAGTTTTCCAAAGGCTGAGCCCTTTTGGCTTCTGTTTTTTTTCTGATCCACAGAAAAGATAAAATAAGACCCTCCCCTCTCCCACCCCTGAAAACAGCCCTCCCATCTCCTTTTAGACCCACCCTCCCCTTTCATAAAAGAGCACAGTAAAAAAAATACTGTCACAGTATTTACAGACACGCCCATTATGGGTGACTTTCTCTCTACTTTGGAGAAGAGATAAAATTCATAGCTCTGTCTCCCCCTGACTGTGGGAAGACAAAGGCCGAACCTCAAGGAGGGGCCGTGAAGACTCCACCCTCACCCAGGAGGGCAGGGAAGGGAGTACTGTTCACTACCTGGATGACCACTGGGGACTACATGGGGACCCCTGGCACTGGGCAATGCCCAGGTCAGAGCTCAGAGAAGGAGCTCAGATTTCTTACTCTGAAAACTAGCTTCCCTGCTGCTGGGCATGGCTCAGCTGTGCTGGGGTTGCTGGCAGGGAAGGAGTCAGTAGGAAGGTGCTGGTACTCCAATACAGAAACTGCCACAAACAGCTCTGCGAGGAGCCCTGCAGCCCTCACTGCAGAGGTCCAAACAGTTACCACAGCACTGCCCTCAGAGTGTCGCAAAGTTGGCTAAGGGCAATGTATGCCAGTCCCTGAAGAGCAGGACTGCCCAGCAGTCTGCTATGTGGGTAGGCACACCACACACACACACGCACACACACACACACACACACACACACACAAAGGCACAGCCCTCAGGAGCCTTGAACACCAAGGCCAGGGCCTAGGACACAGGGGTCCCTGGGTCCTTTGGATACCAGGGGTGCCCAGGGACAGGGTCTCAGCCACAGCTGCTAGAAGATGGTGGTGCGGGGACACCATGGTGTGTCCGGGTACAGGTGGCAGTGGACAGAGAGGAACCTGTGGGAACACAACAGAAAGCTGGTCTGCGTGGGGTAGGGGCACGTGGACCTGACAGCATCAGTGGGGTTCCTTGGGACCCCCCATGGATTCCAGGGTTTGCGGGTGCTGGACGACCCTCTGAAACCCTCCCGGGCCTCAGTTCCTTACCTGGATGGATCAGCCTCAACAGAGAAGGGTCCCTTGATATGCACAGAGTTCCGCTTGTTTTCAAACATGCCATAGCTCAGAGTCACCTGTAGGGGAGCAGTGGAGTGATGCTGGAGAGGAGAGAGCCTTGCCTGGCCACTCCTGCTGTCCTTTCCTTGGACTAAGGACATCTGGGCTGCCCACCTTGGGATAAAGTCCAGTGGGGGCTATGAAGACAGAGCAGGTGCATTCTTCCAATGGGCAAGATCAGTAACCAAGATTTGATTGATTTGATGTGAATCTGGAGATTGAACCCAGAGTGCCTTGCACATGTAGGCAAATGCTCTACCACTGAACTACATCCTTGGCCTGGACCAGCAACCTGGTATAAAGTGCACTACACTGGTGGAATGATCTCAATGTCTGCTGATAATGGACAGTAGGGTCTCCCTGAAACCTCTATTTAAAACTGTGAGATTGCCCAGGCATGGTAGTCCATGCCTTTAATCCCACCACTCAGGAAGCAGAGGTGGGAAGATCTCTGTGACTTTGAGGCCAGCCTGGTCTACATAGCAAGTTTCAGGGCAGTTGGGGTACAGGCTGAGGATGTGGCTCAGTTGGTACAGTGCTTGCCCAGCACACAGGAAGCCCTGGGTTCCATCCCCAGCACTGTACACCGGCATGGGGGCACACACCTGCCACCCCAGCACCATACACAGGCATGGGGGCACATGCCTGCCACCCCAGCACCGTACACAGGCATGGGGGCACACGCCTGTCACCCCAGCACCGTACACAGGCATGGGGGCACACGCCTGCCACCCCAGCACTGTACACAGGAATGGGGGCACACACCTGTCACCCCAGCACTGTACACAGGCATGGGAGCACACACCTGCCATCCCAGCATTGTACACAGGCATGGGGGCACACACCTGCCACCCCAGCACTGTACACAGGCATGGGGGCACACGCCTGCCACCCCAGCACTGTACACAGGCATGGGGGCACACACCTGCCATCCCAGTACCATATACAGGCATGGGGGCACACGCCTGCCACCCCAGCACTGTACACAGGCATGGGGGCACACACCTGTCACCCCAGCACTGTACACAGGCATGGGGGCACACACCTGCCATCCCAGCATTGTACACAGGCATGGGGGCACACACCTGCCACCCCAGCACTGTACACAGGCATGGGGGCACACACCTGTCACCCCAGCACTGTACACAGGCATGGGGGCACACACTTGTCACCCCAGCACTGGGAGGTGAAGGGACGAGGACCAGGAGTTCAAGGCCATGCTCTCCTATATTGCAAGTTCAAGGCCGGCCTGGGCTTCACGAGAGCCTGTCTCTAAATACATACATACATAAATACATATACACATTTGACCCTGAGTCAGGTATGGTGGCCTGTCATCAGCACATGGGAGGCTAAAGCAGAGGGAACATCAGGTCAGGGCCAGCCTGTGCTACATAGTGAATCCCTATCTCAAAAAGATCAAAAAAATATAAACTCTCTGTCCTTGGCTCTGCTTCTTCCCTCCTGTCCCTGGGTGGGGGTGGGGCACACATGCGCACCTGTTCATGGAGCTCGGTGGTGGGCACCTGCTGCAGGTTTTCCAGATGGGAGTGGAAGAGGCCACTCCGGATGAGGGGCACGCCCAGCAAGGCCTCGATGATGTAGCCAATGGTGCAGTCATCTGGAAGTCGGATACGCTCTGCTGTGCTCATGAAATGGCCCCCGCTGCAGGAGTGAAGGGCCCAGGGGACAGTAAGCAGAGGCTGGGAGATGGACGAGGAGGTTGGACAAACCTGCCAAACTGGGCGTGGATGTCCTTAAAGATGACCCTCCTGCCTGGGGCCCCTTCCCTCTGTGCCATAGCTTTTCCATACCAAGGAGTCTCATCCAAGGGTGCTCTGGGCAGAGCAGAGGTAGGAGAAGCTATGAACACAGCTGCCTTTGGACAGACACCAAAGGGAGGGAGAAGTGGGACCGCTGAGAAAGGTAACCCGAGCCAGGCCCTGAAGGGGGCAACCCTGCTCCAGACCCCTCATGTGAGCAGTCTCCCCCGGGGCAGGGGGCGCTCACCTGGCCCAGGGAGCCATCTTCAGGGCCAGCCCTCGGCTGATGCAGAAGCCAGCCCCTCCAGTGGCAAACCAGAAGTGGACAGGTCGCTGGAGGAATTGAAAATGTCTGTCAGGGGCCTGCTGGGGACTCCCAGGCTTTAAAGGTCATTTCGGCCCCTTCCCCAGCTCCTTGGGGTGTGCACACTAACACAGTAGGGGAAGACTTACCACCTTGTGCTCACTGATTCGCTCGGTGGCCTGGATGGGGCGGTCCAGGCTGGGCTTTCCAATGTACACGTCTTGGGTGTGAGGATAGCTAGCCAGCAGCCTGCGCAGGGCACGCAGGTTGACGTAGTTATCATCGTCCACATGGCAGAACCACCTGGGCACAAGGCAAGCAGAGGTTAGAGAGGGCAGCCAGGGGTGGGGATGGTCAGGGAAGGGGCACGGAGGGGGACGTGGGACGTGGGGACAACTCACTTCTTCCCTGACTCAATGAAGTGATCATATTCCACAGCCATCTTGCAGGACAGAGCCTGGCGACTATGGGCAGCAGAGCAGTTGGTGAGTACCACGTTGCCTGCGGGCAAGAAAGAAGCTGGGAGTTGGCCTGGCCTCAGACAAGGCAGGCCAGCCCCCATGCCCCCCTCCAGGGCAGCCCCCCTCCAGGGCAGCCGCCCCAACCCATTCATTCAGCCAGCTTTTTCCCAGTACCGGCCACCTGTTGCTGCCTACGTGCCTCAAAGGGCCCCCAGCAAGACTGAAAGGGTCTCTTTTGCATAAGAATTGGGGGCTCCTGGAGTGGAGGGGCGGGCGTGAAGCAAACCCACAAAGTAAACTGCCCTCCTAACCCTGCAGCCCATGACCTCTCAGCCCCAGGGCTTCAGGAGGAGAAGGGGTTGATCCGGACCAGACCCACCCCCCTCCCTCCCCAAGCCAGGGGCTCACCCGTGAGCCTAGACAGAACTTCGTCCTCCCCGTCGGTGAAGATGAATGTCTGGAAAAAGAAATGGGCCCCTGAGCCTGCAGCTCCCTGGTCCCCCCAGGGTCACAGCAGGAGACCCTGCAGTTCCCCAGCAGAGGGTCTGGACGCCACCCCCCCTTTCTCCCAGGCCAGGTTTATCCAGTGCCCAGGATGAGTGGAGGCGGGGCTGGCTGGGTGGGTAGGGGGATTGTTCCCCAACCTGGACAGCTGGGTCCAAGGTCACGTAGGCAGCTGGGAGGCACGAGCCAGGTGGGATGCCCCACCCACCCACCAGGTAACCAGCCGCGAGCTAACCGTCCCTCCAACCCGTGCACCTGGCGGGACACACACTCTTATTGACGCAACGCCTGCCCGCCTGCCCGCCTGCCAGCCTGCAGGCTTCCAGGCTACGGGAGGGGGCGGGGCACAGGAGGAGGAGGTCGGCTTTGGGAAGCTGAGCCTCACTCACTCGGGTCGGGGACAAAGGCCTCTGCTGGGTGGCTGCCAAGCCCTTGGCAGACAAAGAGCCCCGGAGGGAGGATGAATCACCAGCCATTGTCAGCCAGCTTTGTCCTGGGTCGGGCCGGCCTTAACTCGGCCGAGTTAAGCAGGAATGGCCAGGCGGTCATTTCCATACAGCTGGCCTGGTTAACTGCGCTGCCTGGGCAAGAGGTCCTGTGCACAGGGGTGCAGCCATCGGTCATACAGCACACAGGCCGCCGGGACCCCTGCTCTGTGTCCAACAGAGCAGGGTTCCCCAAGCCCCCGTAGCCTGCCAGGTTCTGTGAGATCAACAGTGGTCAGTGTAGGGGTGATGGGAAAGAACTCGGGTCCCTAGGCCTGCATCAGGGCATCCCTGCAGCCCAGCTCAGGAGAGGAAACCACTCCACACTGGCCCAAGGCCACAGCCAAGACTCCACCTGCCCCGGCACAGGGCCACCCCTTGCCAGCCAGGATCGCTCTGCGGAAGAGGAGGGGGGCGCCGGGGCGGGGCCAGGAGCTGCCGGCGCCCGCCTGGGCTGGTCGGCACACGGGAAAGAATGTTCCTTCCTCCGCCGGCCCGCCCAGCGCGTGCCGGCTGCCGCACCCTGGCATTGCAGAGTTTAAGCCTGGAGCGGATTGGGGGATGCTCTCAGCAGGAAGTGCAGGATCTTTCTCTCTCTCTCTCTCTCTCTCTCTCTCTCTCTCTCTCTCTCTCTCTCTCTCTCTCTCACACACACACACACACACGCCAGGACTCAGTTTCCTTCTGTGCATAAACAGGTATCAAGGAGAATCCAGGGTACAGTCCTGCTCTGTAGCCCAGCACATACCCAACCACTTGGGGTCCACCCCCACCCCAGCCCCGCAAGCGTGCACCACACGCCCTGGGCATCTAGCTCTTAGCTCAGGCTAACCCCAGGCACCGAAGCCCACTTCACTGAGGTCCAGAGGTCCAGGCGCAACAGGTGGGGGTCTAACCATCTGCAGGCATACACCCCACCTTCTAGGGCTCTGCTGACACCTGGGGCAGCCCACACGCACAGACTCGCACCCAGTCCCCCCCCCCCCCCTGCATCCTAGCATCTCAGCCCAGGAATGCCGTGGGAGGTGCAGCGGGCTGGCCTGAGCAGAAGCTTTGCTGCCGCTGGATTAAAGGGAAAATGCTTTTTTAATGAGATCAAGAGGGACCTGTTCTCCCGCGCTTCTGCAGTCCTAAAAACCCAGCCCAAGGCTACAGAGATTAAAGTCACCTTTGTTTGGCTGCGGTGGGGGGGGGGGCGGCGGCAGGGAGGCAGGATGACTAGGAGAACAATCCTTGAGGGGCAAGGCTGTGAGTGATGCAGTCTCCCCAATCAAGAGAGGAGGGGGCAAGGGCTATACCTGTGAGCCACACTCAACTTTCAGAGAGTCTGTAAAATGGGTACAACAGAGCTGGCCTGCGCAGAGCCAAGTGCAGGGGACAACCTCTCCTCTCCCTGGCATAGCAGGGAAACCAGAGGATAGTGGTCACCATCCTGTGGCCACACCCCAGGAAGAAATGGTACCTTCCTGGGACCCACACCCCCCATTTCTCCCCCCACTTCAACTTCCCTGAAAAAAGACCATCGGGGCTGTGAGGGTAGGCGAGGGGCGGACACCCACAGGAAGTAGCATTGTTCCTGGGGCCAGGATTCAAAGAAACACAGGATGCCAAGTTCTGCCCCAGCTATTGTGGCCCTGGCTGTGGCAGCCTGCAGCCTGGTGTGCTCCTGAGTGAAGGGGGAGGAGAGGGCAGGCCAGAGGCCAGACCTCTCCCACCCCCCCACTGACCACCCACCCCACCTCCTCAAAGGCTGATTGTGCAAACTCACAATCATCCTTGCATCTTTGGGGTCAGGATTGCCCTTTCGGAGCCATTTGACTCTGATCCAAACACAGCCACCACCTCCAGGGAGCCTTCCTTCCTCTCCAGCCCACGCTCAGCTCACACAGCAGACTAAGACAGCAGGCCTTTCGCAGCAAACTCCAGGGACCCCTGCCCATGGCCCACCACAGGAGGGGCTCTGCTTGCCATGTGCACATGAGCTAACCATGGAGGACAGATTCCATTCTCTTCTTGGTAGTGGGGACCCTTTCTCTGAATGCCTGCTGGGCTCACTGCAAGCCTCCAAATGAGACAGTCCTCTTTTACAACGTCATATTAGAAGGAAATGTTTCTCCTTTTCAGAGATCAAGGGACAGAGGGTCAGAGAGGGCCTAGGTTTTGCCCAGCTGAGTCTTCAAATCTTAAAATGAGAGTTTCTCAGAGCTGGTGATGGCACAGGAGGGGGATGGATGCTACCCAACACCACAGCAAGAAGGCTGAATGCTGAACGGGAGTGTGTGCCTGGCTTAGGGACTGTGCCCCACGAGGGCTGTCAGTCAGAGCTGGGGGGGGACACAGAGGCCCCCTCATCGCCAGGCAACCTGAGTGGCCAGCACGCCAGCCCTGGTTCCCATGGAGTGCATAGCTGTACACAAGAGGCCCGTAGCCTTTCTAGGCTGGAGAAAGGGGCTTTGTTACCTTACCCAAGGGGCCTGCGTGAGAGCAGCCTAGTGCTGGGAATCCTAACGGCCCCTCCAACAAACAAAACCCATGGCCCCCGCTGCTCCCTCCCAAAGGCCTGCTGAGCCCCTGGGAAAGAGATGCCTCATTCCCTGGAGGCTGCTGTGGGGTTCCCAGGACCCCCTCTCCAGACACCACTAGTTAAGAGCCTGTCCCTTAACCCCCAGTCTGCCCAAAAACAGACTCCAGACAAGCGGGAAGACCCTGTCTCTCTGGGGCTGGAGCAGGAAGGAAAAAAAAAAGTGAGTTCTCATCTTCAGATCAAACCCCCAACCTCCCCACCCTCCCCCACACAGTGTACTCTGCCCTCTTCCCGCCCCAACGGTCCTGCTGTAGCCTCGAGGTTGATTTTCAAAGTGGGGTGTGTCCTTATTATGTGTGTGTAAGAAGTTGATGTCTAATTGGGAGTTGAGCCTGCACTCTAGACTCCCGGCACTGGAGAGAGCTCTCCGCAAGCTTAGACTCAGCTTTCTTTCTTTCTTCAAGCTTAGACCCCTTTCTTTCATGATGCTTTGCCCAGTAGCAAACTTGGATAAAAAGGGATGCTATGCCCTCCCCTCACTTTGAGGGGGGACTTTCCACCCAGGAAGAGATGGTCAGGTTAGAGTGGGGGAGGGCACGGTGGATCTGAGCCAATTTGCTTTAAGAAGTTTGGGAAGAAATACAGCTTTTCTTTGCTCCAGTGTTAGAATCGCCACAGAGTACCAACTCCAAGCAGTGGAGGCTATGCCTCCATCTAGCCTTCGGGAATTTGGCTGAGGTGACCCACCACCACCACCACTAGGGCAAACTTACACACGGGCTGGAGGGGGATACATCCGTGTCACCGCTATCCAGCGGGGCTCATGGTTGGACAGGGATACAGCCTGGGCCCCAGTGGCACTGCCACCAACTGGACAAGAGGGCGCTCCCTACCCCATCCTGCTGCCCAGGCTCCGGGGAGCTCACCATCTCCTTGTGGCGCGAGATCCAGGTCTCGAACAACAAATCGAGGCGCGCACGGTGAAACTTTCTGGTGGTCTTGACCGCGATGAACACGTCTTGGGGCGACAGCAGCTCCGCGGGGGGCCGCGGGGGACGAGCGGCGCCCCCGGGCGGTGGGTCCGCGTCTCTGCGGGCGCGCGTGAGCAGGCTGAAGTATTCCGACAGGCTGTGCACCTCGCGGGCGAGCGCTCCGGGTGCCGCTCCCGCCGCCGCCCTCGACCCTAGAGCCGGGGCCGCCGCCGCGGAGCCCGCCAGGCTGCGCAGCGCTCTCCGCCCGCGCTCAGCGGGCACCGGGGTCGGCGGCGGGTCGGCGGTGAGCACCAGCAGGCAGGCGAGCAGCGCGCCCGCCAGCGCCAACAGCAGACGCCGGCCGCAGCGCTGGAGCATGGTGCCGGCCACCTCACCGTGAGCTCGGCTGGGCCAGCTGGTCAGGCCGCCCGAGATCGTCGGTCCAGCTGCACGCCTCGGGAGCCGCGTACCCTTAAACCTGCCCTGGCCACGCCCCGCGTGCTCATTGGCTGCTCCCCAGAGGGCGGGGCCTCCAGGGCTGCTGCTGCGCCCACGTGGGGCATCAGTTAAGAGCTGGGAACCATCAAGCCTGCACCTCGCCCGCCGTGTACCCGCCCCCTTTGCGCACGTGTACGACCCTCCCGGGAGAGTCACCCTTGGTAGCGGTCCCGGGGACCTGAGGCTCCCTGCCGCAACCGATGCAGCACCCAGGATGGCCAACGCCAGCTGCACGTGGAGGGAGGGGCGCGCCCGAGTCTGGGTCCCGGGCAGCAGGCCCGTGCTAGCCCTTCAGGGGACATTCTTAACTCCTCGTGGAGCTCTTCCGGTACTCAAACCAGTTTCCTTCCCTTGGGACAGTGCAGGCCGAGCCTGCACAGGTGGCCCTAAGCGGCCTGAATGCTTGGTTCTGGCCAGCGGGTATTGACACCTGTGCCCAAGATGGGGACCAGCGGTTCTGGTGAGAAGGCACGCACCTGTACCAAATTCCACCCCTCCCAGCCGGTCCGTACGTCCTGCCATCCTGGTCCCACAAGGGGAGGTTTGGTCCCCGAAAATCTCAGGCATCCGGTGGTGAGGAGACAACTCGGGCGGTCCCTCCCTCACGGGATGAAAAGCTGCCTTCTGTTCCATTTGGTTCCTCCGCGCTCCGGCCAGATGTGACCCAGCTGTGCGCCCTCCCTTCCCCGCCTCCCCGGCACACGGCCGCCTTCCCACGGGCGGGGGCCTCGCCTGTTCCCTGCACGAGCGGGGGCGGCAGGAATGCGCGCCTGATGCTAGGGTGAGGGGCTGCGGGCCCGGAAGGGGCCGAGGGTCCCCGTAGTGGGAGCAGGGTCGGAGCCCCTGCCAGCCGCATCTTCCGGGAGCGCAGTTGGAGCCGGCTCTCCGCTTGGCTGCGCCTTGGTCTGGTCGGCTTCAGTTCCCGCGTCTCTTTCCTGGTGTGCGCCCACCCTGACCACCACAGCTAAACCGGCGTTCATTCTGTCGCTGATTCCCTTAGCACTTGTAATTAAGATTGTACTGGCTTTTTTTTTTTTTTTTAACATACTATGCTCCCTTAAGGTTCCCTCTGTGAATGTCAAAGCAAAGTAGTGGACGACCTTGGGAACCCCACCCCTGGTCAGATTCTGGAACACCAGGCTCTTTATAAAGACTTTTGGAAGCATCCAGCCTGGTGGTGCAGGACTGGCAGATCACTGTGAGATTAAGGCCAGCCTGCTCTAGCAAGTTCCAGGCCTTTTCTCTAAAAGCAAAAACAAAACAAAACAGAAAAGAAAAACTTTGGAAGAAGCTTGCCAGGTGGCTCAGTAGGTAAAGACTCCTGTCACCAAGGCTGATGACCTGAGTTCCATTCCTGGAACTCACATGGAAGGAGATATCCAACTTACACAAGCTGTTTTTGTTGTTGTTGTTGTTGTTGTTGTTGTTTTTCTGCATGTAGATTGGTGCACCCATGTCGTGCACTGCATCAAACCTGGGTCTTAACCACTGAGCCATCTCTCCAGCCCCACAAGCTGTTTTCTGAGCTCCACAAGTACACCATGGCCCACTCTTGGGTGCAGGTACACCCGTGTGTGTGTGTGTGTGTGTGTGTGTGTGTGTGTGTATAAAATGAAAAAAAAAAAAACACTTTTTAAAAAACTAACTGAAGGCCCAAGCACTGGGTAGGCTGAGGCAGGAGAATTGCAGAGCATTTAAAGCCAGCCTGAGTTACATAGTGAATACCAGTCCAGCCTGGGCTATACTGTAAGAAGGCCCTGTCTCAAAAAAAAAACAGAAACCGAAAAGGGGCTCGGATGCAACTCAGGCAGTAGATGGCTTGCCTGGTGTGCATGAAGCCTAGCTCCTTCCCCAGTATCAAATAAAACCAGGAACGGTGTCCCAAACCCATAAGCCCAGCATTTAGGAGATTCAGAAGTTCAAGATCATTCTCAGCTTTCTCAGCTACATAGTAAGTTCCAGGCCAGCCTGGGCTAATGAGACCCTGTCTCAAACAAAAAAGACATTGAATAGATGTGCCCAGGACCTGCTACCTCCCATCCTGGGAGGTTATCATTGGCCCATTTGTTCTGAGGGCCCAGGGGACAGCACCGCCCCTCTGTGATGGGAGGGACAGGCATGTAGTGGTTCCCAGGACTCTTCCTGACCCCCTCCCCCAGGTAATTAGGAGACACCACCTCCTCGGGTAGGCAAATGCCTGAGCAGATGGTGAGACTGACTCCCAGTGACAAGTCTCCCATGGCGTCACCTCCTCCCATAAACCCCTCCCCATCTGCCAGAACCCAGTCCCAGAAGGGATGGGAAAGAAGGAAAAAGACCCACCTGTTATCTAGCAGACTGCTCCCAAAACATCCACTAGGCTCCAGGGTCTGAACTTCAGGATCCTTCTCCTCCACCGCCAGCTCCTGGTTAGCTACCATCCATACATCTGAGGGCTGAGCTCCCAGTCCTCTCTCCTGGAACACTTGGTATGCTTTACCCCATTCCTGGTGTCCATAGTAGCTGCTCTGATTGTACACACACACACACACACACACACACACACACACACACACACACCATGCATGAAGATTAGAGTTCAAGTCCTGGCCTGGCGTCCATGGACCTCTTGGCAATCCTAGCCTCCCATATCTTGTCTATTTTCCAAAAGCCCAAGCTTCACGTGGTTTCAGTTCAAGGCAACAGTGTCTTTGCTGGCTCCCATAAATTCTGCAGGAGACAGGAGAGGAAGAAGCCACACCTCCCATGCCCACCTGACCAGGTCAGGCAGTTCCTCAAGTCCTTCTGCTCCCTATTCTTCCCAGTCAGTATGCACAGCAGGCAGGGCGAGAAGTACGCCCATTGTAAAGAAATCAAGCTGAGGCTCACAGAGGGACCAGTGCAGTATGCAACAGATCGACTGTGCAGGGGAGACCAGGCCAGGTGCTGGACTGAGGCCTTCTCTGCCTCCTTAAGCCAGACTGAGGGAGTGAGGAGCCCAGCTCCGCAGGCTGTGGCTGCTTGTCTGGGAACAGCAAGACAAAGCCTTGTAGCATTCTTGTGGGGGCTGCTGGCTTTGGCAAGACTGATTCAATTTCTTTGCTGTCAGGAGAATGGAATTTTGTGGTGACCCCTTGAGGTCTGAAAACTAGGGGGAGGGGTGGCTGACCAGTCACCCCCTCCCCTTCCTCAGCCCAACTCCAGCCTGGGGCACTCCCTTCTCCTAGACCCAAAGGCTCCATGCAGAGATCCAGTGGGCCACACTGTCTCTGTAGGAGGATGAGACACTCAGCACAAGACTGGAAATGAAGGGCTAGAAGGAGAGGAGCACATCACACAGGAAGTCAGAAAGTCCCTTGGGGTCCTCAGAAACAGGCCCAGGGGAGGTCCCCAGGCAGGAACATGGTGGACACAGTCCCCGAGGTGCTGCTTATCAGCCTCAGCCTGCCTGCTGTGACCTCGCTCCATGTAGTCTCTGTGTTCCCACCTGGGAGAACCGGATGACATCATGGTCCTGGGTTTTTTTGGTGATTATAGTGCTGGGGATTGAACCAAGGGCCTCATTTTTGTGAGTCAAAAATCTGTTGAGCCAGGCCTCCAGCCCCCTCAATGAGGATTCTAAGCAGGTGCTCTACCACTGAGCCACACCTCAGCCCCCCTCATTGGGGGATTCTAGGTAGGTGCTCTACCACTGAGCCACACCCCCAGCCCTCTTTTTACTTTTTATTTTTATTTTGCCACAAGGTCTCACTAAATTATACAGGCTGACCTTGAACTCACCATGTAGCCCAGGCAGGTCTTAATTTCCTATCTCAGCCTCCCGAGTAGCTGAGATGACAGGCCTACACCATCATGCTTTATTACCATCCGTCTTTCATTTTGCTCATGGTAATAGAGCAGGTCAGAATGGCAGCCTGGCTTCAGACCCAAGATGTTTTTTGCTTCCTGGACCACTGGCCTTTCAGTAAGCTCTTCTTGGGCTCCCGGCTGATGGATGTCTGAGTGGCTATTGATGCCAGGTAGAGAGCTGGTAGGCTCACAAGACCAGTGAACGCCACATTACTGTCTGGAAGTTCCCTCCTTCTCCCTTCCCCCCATCAGGCTAAGGGGCAGAGCTATGTCTCCAGTAAATTCAGGTCCCCTTCCCCTCTGCAGGCTCAGCCTGGGGTCTCTGGTTGGATTTACTGTTACAAAGTCCTGAATATATTGCCTGGTATATCGCCCTACCAGTTCTTGGGGGCTGGTTTTCCTGTGGCGACTCGGGCCCCCTGCAGCAGCCTGTCCTCCTGTTGTAGGGTCCTGGGAAGATCTATGGAGACACAATGAGTGATCCATTAACTCCGCAGGAAGCCATCCAAGGAGGCCCAACACCCATCACTGCTGGAAGTTGGTGGCCTGGGAATCAGCCTCTCCCAGCAGGGCAGCAGAGCCCAGAGAGACTGGACATCCTGGGTCACATCTGTAATCTCAGTACTCACAAAGTAGAGGTAGGAGGATCGGGAGTTCAAGGTCAGCCTGAGCTATATATAGTGAGCTTGATTCCAGCCTGAGCTACATGAGAACAGCACCAAAAACAGGGGCTGGGGAAGATGCTGGCTGTGCAGGCATGAGGACTTGAATTCAACCTCCAGTGCCCATGTAAACCAAGCATGGTGGTGTGTACTTACAATGCTGGGGCTAGGGGGGACCGCTGGGGCTCAGTGGCCAGCCAGTTAAGCCTATATGGTGAGCTCCAGGCCAGTGAGAGACTGACTGTGTCTTAAAAAATCAAGGTGGAAGGCAAGAGAAATATCTCAGTAAAGAGATCTGGCTGCTCTTCCAAAGGACCTGGGTTCAGTTCCCAACACTCATACGGTACCTAATAACCATCTGTGACTCAAGTTCCAGGGGATCTGATGCCCTCTTCTGGCCTCTGAGGGTTTGCATGCATGGTGCACTTACATACATGCCAGCAAAGTACTCATAAGTAAAAATAAATATAATTTGAAAAAAACATTTTAATTAAAGTGGATGGCTCTTGAGGAGCAACATCTGAAGTTGCCCTTGTGTGCACATGCAGCTGCAAACACACAAGAACATGTACACATGTTTGCACATAATACACACATACCACCACCACCAAAAAATGAATGAATGAATGAATGAGTCTAGGAAGGGAAGACAGGGTCTGACACCACAGCAAGGCTGCACAGTGACTAGGGCTGGGACTCTTATCTTATTCAGCACACGGACAGCACATATGAGGCTGCGGCACAGCAGCACAGACAAGGTGGCATGGGCAGCCCAACCCAGAAAATTCTGTCACTGGCAGCTAGAGGGGAAGGGGCTGGCGAGGAGTTCAACTGGCCCAGCTCCAACGGGTGGGATGGGGGGCACACATATGTTGGGGGCCCAGCAGGCAGCTGATTCCCACCAGCTGGGGTGGACGCTTCCTGAGAAGAGAGCAGGCAAACTCCAGCTGTAAGAGACAGCTTCTCATCCAGCCCTGCCCACTGCCAGCTCTGCCCAGCTCCCCTCACCACTGCCCACATACTGTGTGGTCCTGGGCCAGTTCCCAGCTCTGTAATAGGGACATGGCTGGCGCCTTCCACCCCACCTTCCAGGCTGGCTCCAAGCTGGTGCTCTGTAGGCATACAGCAATGGCTCCTGGCTGCCTGACTGACCTTTGGCTCTGAACCTTGGGCCCTGTTGTGGGTTAGGGCCTGGCTCCCTTGACTAAGTGGGTGAGTAAAACTTGGGAAGGCATTCTGGCTTGAGTATCCTGATGGGCCCTAAATCCTGCCTCTTCCCAACCCTTGTCACCCCCAACCTTGGAATGGACCATGTGAGGCAGGAAGAGCCTATTTACCTGTCTGACTCCATGAAGGCAGGGGAACCTCTTCTTGTTAAGCCTGGCATGACATAGGCGTACAGTGAACATACTGGGCAAAAGGTGGAGGGAGGGCACACAGACAAAAGGGTGAGAGGATAAATGAATGGGATGCATAGGTGGATGGGTGGGTATATAGATGAATGGATGAATGGTTGGATTGGAGGCTGAATAAAGGGAAGGCAAGTGGTTGAGTAAGCCAGTGAGTGGGTGGATGATGGGAGGATGGATGGATGGGAGGATGGATGGGAAGATGGATGAATGGGAGGATGGATGGTTGAGAGGATGGATGGGAGGATGGATGGGAAGATGGATGGGAAGATGAATGGATGGGAGGATGGATGGATGGGAAGATGGATGGATGGGAAGATGGATGGATGGGAGGAAGGATGGGAGGATGGATGGATGGGAGGATGGATGGATGGGAGGATGGATGGGAGGATGGATGGGAGGATGGATGGGAGGATGGATGGGAAGATGGATGGATGGGAGGATGGATGGATGGGAGGATGGATGGATGGGAGGATGGATGGATGGATGGATGGACAGACGGATGGATGGATAGGAGGCTAGCTAAATAGGATAAAAAGCTGAGGCTTGTGGTTGTCTGGGGAGATGCAGGTGTGAGTTTCATGACAGCAGAAACTGTCAAGGCTCTGTCCATGTCTACAACAGTGGAATCTACAAAATATATGATGGACATGTGTCAGATGGACAGATGGACAAGTGAGAAGGCAGATATGCAAACATGCTATGGGGTTGAGAGGGAGTCTATTGGTAGAGGGAGAGGGTCCGAATGTTGGCAGAACTGCCTGGGGGACCTCTGAGATGGCTCAGGGCACAGACATGAGAGAAATGCATTGGGGCCAGTGCATGTGACTGGGATGTGGGTATTTTCACAAAGAAGGCTCCCAGGGGTCTCAGTCAAGGCTGAGACCTTGAGAGAGAAAAGGAGAGATGATGCCATGCACTCACCCTACAGCAGAGAGAAGACCCATCTGCCTTGGAGTTCAATCATCCCTGCCTGGCCTGGCAGTTGAACCTTCCTGTGACCGCATAGGGGCAGCTGGGCAGGGGGCTAGCTGTGCCTAATCTGATTTGCAGTCCCCAGTGACAGAGTCTGACTACCACCCGGATCCACTTACTGCTGCCCTGCAGAGGCCAGACACCCCCGAGGGAGACGCCAGACCTACTGCAACCCAGCCGGCCTTTGTCTCTCCAAGAATAGGCAACTTGTGCAGCTGCCACGGGAAGGCAGGGGTGGTCTCGGTGGCACTGGGGCCTGCTTGTCATGACCCCATGCCCAGGCAATGGGACAGGATCCCAGGAACCCTGGGAGGAGGCTTTGGGCTGGGTGGTAGAGGCAGGGATCAGAGTCTTAGCTCAGAAGGGACTCTGATCACTGAGTGATGAGCCTCTCCCTGACCTTCTTCATCTTTAAATTGGCCTGATTTTTTTCTCCTTGCTCTTTATTTATGTTATATTTTATTTAGAAGTATTAGAAATCAAACCTAGGGCCTCAAATACACTGGGCAGGTTGTATGTGTGTGTGGTGTATTCCTGTGTGTACATGTGTATCGCCATGCTCATCTGTGAATATGTGTGGAGTATACCTGTGTGTAGATGTGTGTCAGCATGCTCATCTGTGAATGTGTATGTACATGTGTGTAGGCATGCTCATCTGTGAATGTGTGTGGAGTATTCCTGTGTGTACATGTGTATCGCCATGCTCATCTGTGAATGTGTGTGGAGTATTCCTGTGTGTGCATGTGCATTGGCATGCTCATCTGTGAATGTGTGTGGAGTATTCCTGTGTGTACATGTGTGTAGCCATGCTCATCTGTGAATGTGTGTGGAGTATTCCTGTGTGTACATGTGCATCGGCATGCTCATCTGTGAATGTGTGTGGAGTATTCCTGTGTGTACACGTGTGTAGGCATGCTCATCTGTGAATGTGTGTGGAGGCCAGAGGTCTTCATCAGGTGTCTTCTATCATTCTCCACCTTTAAAAACATATTTTTTTAAAACATATTTATTTTTCCAGGACAGCTGGGGCTACAGGGAGACCCTGTCTCAAAAAGACAAAAAAAAAAAAAACCCCACATTTATTTTTAAGCTGAGCATAGTGATGCATGCTGTTAATCACAGCACTTGGGAGGTAGAGACAGGTGGATCTCTGTGAGATCAAGGCCACCCTGGTCTACATAGTGAGTTCTAGGCCAGCCTGTGGCTACAGGGAAACCCTATCTCAAAAAAAATTATTTGTGTGTGTGTGCATGTGTGTGTGTGTGTGTGTGTGTGTGTGTAGGTGTGTGTGTGTGTGTGTGTGTGTGTGTGTAGGTGCTCATGGAAGCTGCAAGAGGGTATCAAATTCACTGGTGTGTGTGTGTGTGTGTGTGTGTGTGTGTGTGTGTAGGTGCTCATGGAAGCTGCAAGAGGGTATCAAATTCTCTGGAGCTAGAGTTATAGAAGGTTGTGAGCTGCCTAACATAGGTGCTGGGAACGGAACTCAGGTCCTCTGAAAGGGCAGCGAGCACTCTTAACTGCTGAGCCATCTCTCCAGCACTCCACCTTCTTTCTTGAGGCAGAGTCTCTCATTAAACTTAGAGCTCTCCTCTCACTTCAGTGAGACTGGTCACGTGAGTCCTCCTGATGCATCTGTCTCTGCAGGTGGTATTCTGCCATGCCATGCTTCTACATGGTGCTGAAGATCTGAGGTCAGGTCCTCATTGTACTTTATCTACTGCGCTCCTATTTATTTAGAATTTATTTATTTGGTTTTATTTTATATGTGTAAGTGGCTCTGCCTACATGTATGTAAGTGCACCATGTGCATGCAGTTCCCACAGAGACCAAAGGAGGGCATTGGAGCCCCTGGAACTTGAGTTACAGATGATTGTTAGCCACCATGTGGGTGTTTTGAACCGAACCTAGGTCTTCTGCAAGAGGAGCCAGTGCTCTTAACCTCTGAGCCATCTCCCCAGTCCTCAGTTTCTCTTTATTTAGCTTTAATAGAGAGTCTTGGGATGCACCCCTGGCCAGCCTGAAACTTGAAGCAATCCCCTTGCCTCAGCTTTTCAAGGGATGGGATCACAGATATGAACTGCTGCTCTTAGTTCAGTATGTTTTTAAAATTGTTTTATTGTGTGCTGGAGAGATAGCCTAGCGGTTAAGAGCGCCGACCGCTCTTGCAGAGGACCCGGGTTCGATCCCCAGCACCCACATGGTGGCTAAGAACCATCTGTAACTCCAATTCCAGGAGAACTCCAGTTCCAGGGGAATCTGACACCCTCTTCTGACCTCCACGGCATTGCATGACATGGGTGCACAGACCTACATGCAGACAGTACATTCATACACATACAAAAATACATAAATAAAAAAATTAAGGACTGGAGAGATGGCCTAGTGGTTAAGAGTGCCGACCGCTCTTACAGAGGACCCGGGTTCGATCCCCAGCACCCACATGGCGGCTGAGAACCGTCTGAAACTCCAATTCCAGGAGAACTCCAGTTCCAGGGGAATCTGACACCCTCTCTGACCTCCGTGGCATCGCACGACACGGGTGCACAAACTTGCATGCAGACAGTACATCTATACATATACAAAAAAAAATTAAAAATATTAAAAAATAGTTTTTATTGCATTCCTTTATTTATTTGTGTGCGTGTGTGTACGAATATGGGCATATATAGGATGTGTGTGGAGGTCAGAGGGCAACTTGTGGGAGTCAGTTCTCTCCTTCTAACATATGGGCCCCAAGGATCCAACTCAAGTCATAATAAATGTTGGCAGCAAGCACCTTCAGCTGCTGAGCATCCTGAGGCCTAGCATGGGGAGGAGATACTTTGCAGAAGTGGAATGGGGTGGCCATGCTGGGCTGGAGCCATCCTAAAGCCTAGGCAGAGGAGAGAGTAGTCTTCCATGGAGAAGGATACTTGAGGCTTGAGCCTCAAGTCCAGGCTAAGAATGTCACATGAGAGGTACCAGGGAGCCACAGCAGGTTTGATAGCCCAACCAAAGCGTACCGAAGTGCATAACTGAAGAAACAACTGTGAGGCCAATGACGTTCAGTCTACGTCTATCCTGAGCCTCTCACAGTCTGCCTGCCCTTG
Source organism: Rhizomys pruinosus (assembly GCA_009823505.1). NCBI lineage: Eukaryota > Metazoa > Chordata > Mammalia > Rodentia > Spalacidae > Rhizomys > Rhizomys pruinosus. Next base: position 2,942,113 of record VZQC01003171.1, on the reverse strand, counting down.
GATTCTGAGAAGGAGCAAGCTGGGAGTGGCTGGGGACAACTTGAGCCAGGCTTTATATTCTTCCCTACCGTCTTTTAGAGGTTTGGCCTACATTACAGTTTATTTTGGGGAGGCTTTACAGGAGCGGAGCAGGGCCAGGTAGCTCAGAGGTCCAACTGTGGGAGGGGACAGGAGGCAGGAGGGCTGCAGAGGCCAGCTGAGGCCTGCATGGAAGGGAGGTGGGGCTGCTGAAACTGTCCCTCTCAATGTAGTCACCATGTCCTGCCTGGTTCCTGTGCTGTCCTCAGGGCCTGTGACCTCACGTTTTTCATTCAGGGTGATTCTGGTCCTGGGAAGTTTGGCAATGAACGCCAGAAGAGAGAGTTTTAGTTGTCAAAATTAGGGATGAGTGGACTGGGGCTATAGCTAATGGTAGTGGACCTGCCTGAAATCCCCCAGTGAGGGGCTGGGGTGTGGCTCAGTGGTAGAGCATGTGCCTAGAATCCCCCAGTGAGGGGCTGGGGTGTGGCTCAGTGGTAGAGCACTTGTCTAGAATCCCCCAGTGAGGGGCTGGGGCATGGTTTAGAGGTAGAGCACCTACCTAGAATCCCAAAATGGGGGGCTAGGGTATGGCTCAGTGGTAGAGCACCTGGCTGGAATCCCGCAGTGAGGGTCTGGGGTGTGGCTCAGTGGTAGAACACCTGCCTAGAATCCCACAGTGAGGGGCTGGGGTGGTGATTCAGTGAAAGAGCACCTGCCTAGAATCTCCCAGTGGGGGGCTGGGGTGTGGCTCAGTGGTAGAGCACCTGCCTAGAATCCCCCAGTGAGGGGCTGGGGTGTGGCTCAGTGGTAGGATGCAGAAAGCCATGGGTTCCAACTGTCACATGGCAAAAATATGAAAAAGTTGCTAGGGAGGAATGTGTACTGCTGGGGTATATGCCTAATACTAAGGAGAATCTGGGGGTGTTGCTGAACAGCCCAGAGCACACAGGATGTGAAGCCTCACAAAGATCTTCTCACGTAATATGTAGCCATTAGGAAGTGGCAGGCCTTTCCTCGGCCTCTCCTTGGCAGGTCTCCTGCCATGCCTGGTTCCTCACAAGCTAGGCATATGCCCAGCAGTGTGGATCAGGACTGGCTGGCTCCTGCCTTCTTGCAGGAGGTCAGGGGAGGGCAGAGGATGTAGCTGCAGTCAGGACATGTGGACGCCCAGAGCGGAAGGATGGCACTGGGGGCTTCCGGCAGCGGTGGCCTTGATGGGATCAGAGAGGGGTGAGGCAGGGCTGGCAGCTGGGGGGCTGCACCAGGGATTCACGAGAGCAGGAGCAGCAGAGCCACCCCACCTGTCCCTGCCTCCCTCAGGGCTTCCAGGGGAGCAGGCTGAGGACCCAGTGGAGGGAGGGGCTGGGTGAAGCTGTTTGCTTAGCCTGAGGTTTAATCTCCAAAACAGGAAGGCACATATTGACACAAGCCACAGCCGGAACTGGGCCTCATGCCCGCCAGGTTCAGCTCCTGGCTTCCTCCTGCCCTGTGCTGGGAGCTCCTCTCAGACCCTGCCTCCAGTACTAATGCTTCCAACTTCCCACAGCCGCCAGACAGTACCTCGGAGCCAGGTACCCCCTCCTACTCTACCAGCTCCAGGAAGGCTAGGTGCCAGAGGCCTGAGGAGCAGGTCTCGTTTTGTAAATAAGGAAGCCACAGAGGCTCAGAAAGAGAAGTGAGCCCGGCGTGGTGGCGCATGCCTTTAATCCTAGCACTCGGGAGGATCTTTGTGATCTTTGTGAGTTCAAGGCCAGCCTGGTCTACAGAGCTGAGTTCCAGGAAACCTGGGGCTACAGGGAGACCCTGTCTTGAAAAGACCAAAAAGTAAATAAATAAAGTAGAAATAAGCCAGCCTGGGTCACACAGCATGAGGGCGTCTAACACAGGCCTGGGTGTGGCTCTGTCCATCCCCATCCACAGTCTGCCTAGCAGAGGGTCTCACAGAGTATCCCCCTGTCCCCCTGTCCCCTCTCTGGAACACTTGGAAGAAAGGAGACGGTGGTACTTGAGTGGTAGCTGCCTCTGTTCCCCTGTGTCTCTGGTAAGGGCTGAGGCTACCGTGTTAGTCTCTGCTTGTCTCTGGACCACTCTTTCCCTGGACCACAGTTCCATGCCAACCCCAAGGCCAGCATCCTCTGCTTGCTTGTCCCAAGCTGGAGGAGGTAGGCTTTGCCGGCATTGAAGGCTGGTTCACTCTCCTCAGCAGGCCACTGTGATATGAACCCTACTGACTCTCCAACTTCCTTTGCTGCTTAAAAGCCTGTGGCTTCTCACATCTTTCCACCCAACCCTCAGTTCACCCGGAAAGGCTCTGCCTCGCTCGATGCCTCCTCCTACAAGAAGTCTTCTGGGCTTGCTGACTCCTCTGCCCACTGTCCTTCTTCAGTACCCCTCCAGTCCAGTCTACAGCCTGGTGTCTGATAGTGGTGCCCACCCACATGTAGAGGAGCATTTCTCAAACATGGTCCTTCCTCGGAGATGTAGGCTTATGGCCAAAGTCCATAAGAATGAGATCACAGATAGAATGATTTGAAAAGAGCAGGTATGCCTAGCTCTGCGGCGTAGCCCAGGGTATGTGTCTGGCATCAGCCCTCACATCAGCCCTCCTGGGCCCTGCCACCCCCACACCTCATAGTTATCTTCTAGACTGTTCCATCCTCCGACCCTGGGCCTGCACTGGGCAGCCCCTCCCTCTCGTCTCATCCGATTTAGCTACTGCTGTCACTCTATCCCTGTGACCCAGTTTCCCTCCTTGTCTGTGCCTCAGGGCAGGAGACCCTGGGGGGACAGCATCCCCCTTTGAGGCAGGTCCAGTGGTGGATCGGGTGACCCAAGTGGGGCAGGCAGGCAGGGCTGCTGACTGGGGTAGGGCCCGGGGCTTTGAGGCCTTCAATAGCCCAAGATTAGGTTCCCTCCCCCGGGACCCCTGTTGTGTGGCCATTGTGATGACCTGGGAACCAAGGCCTCCCAGCCAGACAGAGCCGGTCTGCCTGCCGTGCAGTCTCAGCCTCAAGCTGGGTCCCAGCCTCCTCTGGGCTGTTTCCACAGCCTTGGGGTGGGGGGGCACCTGGAGCCATAGTGGACCCAAGGCCCGTCAAGCATGTTGTCTACTGCCCAGGGCCTTTGCTTGGAGTGTGTCATACACAGAGTGGTTGGTACCCAGCATGTGGCTCTGATCAGAGCACACTTGCACGGGGATGAACAGCACCCCTGACTCTTGCTCCTAGCCCCAGATCCCTAGTCTTGAGATTTTCTTCAGCCTCTCTTGCTGTCTTTGGTAATGCCTTCCTCCAGCACCTGCTCAGATGGGAAGGCCATCTCCCACTCCCAGACTACCAGTAGAAGAGCTCTTTCACTTTGTGCAGACATCCAGCTGGGTCTTCTTGATGCCTTCCCCCACCCCACCCCCACACACCATGTAGGGACAATTGTTTTCAATACTGAACATGGAACCCAGGATCTCATATGTGCTAGGCAAGTACTCTACCACTGAGCCACATCCCAGTCCCTCACTAGGAGCTTCTGGGCAGGGGCTCTACCACTAGGTCTCACCTACAGCCTCTCACTGGAGGATTCTAGGCAGGTGCTCTACCACTGAGCTACATCCCCAGTCCTTAAACTTGGGCACTTCTGGTGGTAGGAGGGAGCTCCGACATCCCCAGTCCCTAAACTTAAGCACTCTTGGGACAAGCCGAGATAGTTGCAGGAACCTGGGAGTCAATGAGGGGAAAAAAATGCACCGTAGAGGGAAGGCAGCACAGTCGGTGGGCTCATACTCAGTATGCAAGACTGACCGGGTACCCGCAGAGCTGTGCTTGTGTGCTCATGCCTATACATGTGAAGCCACACATATGGGCTGGCTGTGTGGAGGCTCAGGATGACATGCATATCCCTGTGTGCACACACCAAGCCGTCCAAGCAGCCTGGAAGAGGATCCTTCCCAGCCCAGCTGGAGATTCCAGAAAAAGGCGGGTCCTGGTCCCTAGAGCGGCAGCCAGTTGGAGGTGGGAGACAGGCACAGGCCAGGCCTCAATTTCACTTCCTGTCTCGCACCTCAGTGACTGCGTTGGACAGGAGGTTGGTGTGTCCATCTGGGAGGCCATGCCCATAGGTCATGACGTGCAGCAGCTGCTGAGGCTGAGTCCGCGCCTACAGAGTCCATCAGATCCTCCATGGCTTCTTCTGCAGGGAGGACTTTCTGGACCTCAGCTTGCAGAGGAGGCCTTGGGCATGCCAACTACTTTGGGAGAAGGAGACTCTGGCCCCTCCAATCCAGCACCCACCTAGGCCCGAATCCCTACTCTGGGAACTCCCTGTCTACGGCCACCCCCAATACCCTACCCACACTGGACACGTTCACCAAGTGCTCTGAGCCCTAAGGAGTGATCAAGGCTGACAGGCCTTCTGGGAGCTTTGGGGCCGGCAGTCAGCCCTGTCATGGTAGGGCTGGGCCCCACAGATCCTCCTGTCTGGGTCAGGGCCCTTGAGACTTGGCAGCCACTTTGACAGGTATTCTACCCTGAGCTAAACCCCTAGTTCCTCACTGGGGGGACTCTAGGTAGGTGCTCTACCACTGAGTGACACCCAGGAGCCTCACTGGGGGATTCTAGGCAGGCGCTCTACCACCAAGCCACACCCCAGTCCCTCACTAAAGGGTTCTTGGTAGGTGATCTACCACTAAGCCACAACCTCAGGTTATTTTTCTTTTTGAGACTGAGTCTCACTAAGTTGCCCAGGTTAGCCTTGAATTCATTCTGTAGCCCAGGCTGGCCTTGAATCTGTTGTCTTCTCCCCAGGTCAGCTCCTTTTACCAGTATCTGGTTTACAGGTATATGCCAGCAGGCCTGGCTCAACAGACTCCTTGGACCTTCTTGCTGGCAGCTGCTCTGGTCCCACCAAGCCTCGCTTTGGGGACTGAGATGCTCTGACACTGATTGTACCCTCCTGGTGCAGAGGAGAGAGGCCTTTAGTGAGGCAGGTACCCTGCTAGGTAGCTCTTACAGGAGCCTTCAAGGTCCCTCTGGCCAGTCCTGAGCAGCTTCTTGTAGCTGGAAATGTCACCTACTGTGAGATGCTAGAGACCAAATGTGGGTAAGTCATACCTACTGTTGTGCTCTGGAACTCGGGTTTTCTGGAGTGGAGAGGGTGCAGACAAGCAGAACTCCATAGGAGGGTCAACCTGGTCAAATTAAAGGAGACAGGGAGGGTCAGAGAGATGCAAAGGCTCTTGCTGCTAAGCCTGAAGACCTGAGTTCAATCCTGGGACCCACATGGTAAAAGAGGAGAATCAACTTCTATAAGTTGATCTCTGACCTCTATGTGTGCGCATATGTACATACATGCAGACACACAATGTAATTTTTTAAATCTAAAAGTTGGGGAGCAGAGAGCTGGGCCTGATGGCCCACACTTGTAATCTCAGCACTCAGGAGCCTGAGGAGGGAAGATGATAAGTTCAAGACTAGCCTGGTGGTGGGAGGCAGAGGAGTCAATGAAGCTGGTTCAGTGGATGCCTGGACTGAGATACGGAAGGTGTCCTGAGGCTGTGAGAACAATTTCTTGGTGTGAGAACCAGCAGGTGCAAAAGCCCTGGGGTGAGCTAAGGTCCCTCACCCCCTCACTGGCTTTCTCAGGAAGAGTTTTTGTAGCATTTCCTACAAGTTGGAGCTATGCCAGTAATAATGGGTCTGGCTTTGAGGGGATTTAGAGCTCCTAAATCAGTGGTGAACAGAGAGGCTGGGGTGGGAGCATCCAGGGGAAGTGGAGGGTAAGAGGGAACTTCTCTCCCACCTCTTGGCTGTCTGCAGGTATATCCCCCAGATTATGCCCCTTCTGGTCCTTTGGGGAACAGGGGTCCTCTTTAGCCAGGAGATCTGGCCTGCAGTGACCTATAACCTCCTGGACCAATGGGCAGAAGCCCGAGTTGCGGTTCTAGTCTCTGGAATGGATCCTCCCAGCCATGGAAGGTTGCCCTTTGCCTCTTCGGTACCCAGCAGGCCCCAGAGTCCATGCTCCTTCCAGGCTCTCGAAGATGAGCTTTCAGTCCATCCCCAGGTAAAAACCAGTTGGGTGGATTCAAGATTCTCAGGGCTGGAGAGATGGCTCAGCATTAAAAGCACTGGCTGCTTTTGCAGAGGACCTGGGTTCTGTTCTCAGCACCCACAAAGCAGCTAACAACCATCTGTAATTCCAGTTATAGGGGACCCAACACCCTCTTCTGGCCTCTGAGGGCATTGCATGACACAGATGCACTTGCATGTGTACAGACAAAACACACACACACAGAATCAATAAAAAAAAAAAAATTAGAAAAAAAAGAACTGATTCTCCCTCAGCTTCAGTGGTAGAAATCCACTCCTATCCCATTTGATGCTCTGAAGACCATCTGTTCTGAGACCAGTTGTTCCATGGGCTGAGACTCAGAGTGTGTCCCAAGGCCTTCAGGAACATCATTTGGGATAGGAAATCTCAGAGATTGACCAAGAACAAAGCTCCTGTTCTAGTTAGCTTCTCTATTGCTGTGATAAAAAACACTGACCAGGGGCTGGAGAGATGGCTCAGCAGTTAAGAGCACTGACTGCTCTTGAAAGGGACCTGGGTTCAATCCCCAGCACCCACATGGCGGCTGAGAACCTTCTTTAACTCCAGCTCTAGGGGAATCCGACACCCTCTTCTGACCTCCGCAGCATTGCACGACACGAGTGCACCAACCTACATGCAGACAGTACACACATACACATAAGTAAAAAACAAAAACAAAACCAACATGGGGAGGAAAGAGTATAATTGGCTTATAAGCACAGTCCCTCAGGGGAAGTCAAGGCAGGAACTCAGGGCAGGAACCTGGAGCACAGGCCATGGAGGAGCACTGCTTACTGCTTGCTACTCAGGCCCGTGCTCAGCCTGCTTTCTTTTCTTTCTTTTTTTTTTTTCTTTTCTTTTTTGTCTTTTTGAGACAGGGTCTCCCTGTAGCCCCAGCTGTCCTGGAACACACTATGTAGACCAGGTTGGCCTCAAACACAGAGATCTGCCTGCCTCTGCCTCCTGGATGCTGGGGTTAAAGGTGTGCATCACTACACCCGGCTATGGTCACCCTTTTTTTTTTTTTTTTTTTTTTTGGTTCTTTCTTTTTGAGACAGGGTCCCCTTAGCCCAGCTGTCCTGGAAACCCACTATGTCAGACCGAGGCTGGCCTTGAACTCCCACAGAGATCGTGCTGCCTCTGCCTCCCGAAGTGTAGGATTAAAGGCATTGCGCCACCAAGCCGGCTATGTTACTCCTTCTAAAAGAAAAAAAGATATGACCCTATGGAAAGCAGTGTGGAGAACTCCTAAAATGCTCAAAATGAAACTACACTTGAACTCAGTCATACCAACTTGTGGTATTACCCCGAAGATTCATCAATTTGGAGATACTTGCTCAACCATGTTTTTTGCTTCTCTCTTCACAATAACAAAAGAGCTGGAAGCACCCAAGTGTCCCTCATCTGAGGAGGTGGATAATGAAAAATATGGTACACAATGGAGTTTTTTAAATGCAGTGGTAAAGAAAGATGAACATCATGAAATTTGAAGGTAAATGGATGGAACTAGAAGCGCCATTATGCCCTAAGATGAAAGTAACACAGTCCCAGAAAGAAAAACAAACGTATGGTGTCCTATTTATGGATTTTAGCACCAAACTCTTATATGTAGGTCAAACCCGATGCTACTATAAATATAACTTGAAATTTATGTATCTATTTTCCCAAGTTCTAAAGTTTATGAAATCAAATCTTTTCTTTGAAGTACATCAAAAATACATCAACTTGCTATGTAACTGGACAATATAAAGTTTTATTATATATATATATATATTATATATATTTTTTTTTTTTTTTTTTTTTTTTTTGTCTTTTCGAGACAGGGTCTCCTGTAGCCCAGCCTGTTCCTGGAGCTCAACTCCTGTAGACCAGACCTGTCTTGAACTCACAAGATCTGCCTGCCTTACCTCGCCAAGTGGCTGGGATTAAAGGTGTGTGCCACCATACCCAGCTAAAGTTATATTTCTTTGTGCCAGCATGCAAAATTACTGTTAAAATGTGAATCCCAAATATGTTTTGGAATTAACCTATAGCTTATTGTTAAACTCTGTCATTTGGTATATATGTGGAGTGTATATATGCATATTTTGGAGTAATATAAAATTAAAGAGAACAACAACAAAAAAGAAATAGAAGTATAACAACTAAACTGAACTGTTCTACTCAAACTAAAAAAACATATACTTATATCTTAGAATATAAATTTGAAATTCTGCTGGGCATGGTGGCACAAGCCTTTAATCCCAGCACTCTGGGAGACAGAGGCAGGCGGATCTCTGTGAGTTCAAGGCCAGCCTGGTGTACATAGCTCCAGGCCAGCTGGGACTAAAGGGAGACCCTGTCTCAAAAATATCAATAAATAAATAAATAAATTTGAAATTCTATGTCTACTATAATTTCTGAACATTGACTACTGGCAAAGCTATACTACCAGGGCTGGAGAGATAGACTAGCGGTTAAGAGCACCAACTGCTCTTGCAGAGGACCTGGGTTCGATCCCCAGCACCCACATGGCGGCTGAGAACCATTTGTGACTCCAATTCCAGGAGAACTCCAGTTCCAGGGGAATCTGAGACCCTCTTCTGACCTCTGCGGCATTGCACGACACGGGTGCACAAACCTACATGCAGACAGTACATTCATACACATACAAAAATAAATTAAAAAAAAACACTTAAAAAAACTATACTACCATTTTTTTTATTTTTTTTATTTTTTTTTATTTTTGTATGTGTATGAGTGTACTGTCTGCATGTAGGTTGGTGCACCCGTGTCGTGCAATGCCACAGAGGTCGGAAGAGGGTGTCGGATTCCCCTGGAACTGGAGTCAAAGACGGCTCTCAGCTGCCATGTGGGTGCTGGGGATCGACCCCGGGTCCTCTGAAAGAGCAGTTGGCACTCTTAACCACTAAGCCATCTCTCCAGCCCTACTACCATATTTTAACAATAATGTGAAATTTGTCAATGTTACTACAATGTGAGTTTGCCATTCACTCTCTTTCAAAATTCTCCAACCTATACAAAGCTTTTCAATGTAATCATGTTACTTCTATTTTTTTTTTTTCTTGGTCTTTTCAAGACAGGGTCTCCCTGTAGCCCCGGCTGTCCTGGAACTCACTCTGTAGACCAGGCTGGCCTTGAACTCACAAAGATCCGCTTGCCTCTGCCTCCCGAGTGCTAGGATTAAAGGCATGCGCCACCACACCTGGCTAATCATGTTACTTCTTAAAGAAAGTGATGTTAATAAAAATCTTTCAAAAATGATAAAAAATAAATAAATAAAAAAGCTTGTTAACAGGTTCTGGAGAGATGATCAGTTCACAAGCCATCAATGCTCTGTAGAGGACCTGAGTTCAGTTCCTAGCACCCATGTCCAGAAGCTCACAGCTCCAGCTCTGCAGCTGGAGGGGATCCAATACCACATTCTGAGCTCCACAGGCACCTGTATTTATGTAACATTCGATCACACACACACATCGATAAAAATTAAAATTTTAAGAGATTATTTATTATTATTAATAATAATATTATTATTATTATTATTAATTTGGTCTTTTTGAGACAGGGTCTCCCTTTAGTCCCAGCTGGTCTGGAGCTCTCTATGTAGACCAGGCTGGCCTTGAACACACAGAAATCCGCCTGCCTCTGCCTCCCAAGTGCTGGAATTAAAGATGTGTGCCACCACACCTGGCTTATTATTATTATTATTGGTCTCTTTGAGACAGAGTTTCCCTGTAGCTCCGGCTGTCCTGCAACTCACTATGTAGACCAGGCTGGCCTTGAACTCACAGATATCTGCCTGCCTCTGCCTCCCAAGTGCATGGGCCACCACGCCAGGCGATTGATTGATTGATTGCATATGTCTGTGGTGAGTCCCTTGGCATAATGCTCTTGTGGAGGTCAGAGGATGGCTTGCCTCGTGTAGATTCTGGGAATTGAACTCAGGTCGTCAGGCTTGGCATCAAGTCCCTTACTGATGAGCCATCCCACTGGTCTCAAGGGAGCAAGACCTTGAACTGTCTTTGTGGGAGGACTATTGTTCATCATACAGGGATCTGAGAGGCCCTCTCCTCCCTCACTACTAAGCTAGTTCTCCCTACCTCAGGAGTCATTCGAGATGGGGGTAGACAGCCCCCCTTCAAGGTACAACTTGGGGTGTTAACCCAGAGGACCAGGAACAGACAGGTAGTACCCAGTCTACCTGTCAGAATTGCGATCTACAGTCCCCACCCAGGGGCCTACCTGTTGTAAGAGACAGATGCCAACAGCCCTTTGCCTTCAGGGACAGATGAGGATTCTGGGTATTGTTTTTTCATGCCCACTCCTCAAGTTTGGGCATGAGTGTTGGGCAAGGGGCCACTAGGACTTGGGCATGAGGTCAGGCTCCCAGAGCTTGCCCTGGGAGTGCTCCACCAGCCGGAAGGTGCCTTCCACCGCAGATGCATCTGTGCCAAGCATAGCCTGGTTGATCTCCCAGACTGCCTTATTTACGTAAGTTATCAACTTAGCTATAGATTAAACCCATTGCTTATATCTTTTTTGGTATTTTTGTTTGCTTGATTATTTTTGAGACAGACTCTCCCTATAGCCCCAGTTGGCTGGGAACTCACTGTGTAGATCAGGCTGGCTTCAAACTCACAGAGATCCACCTGCCCCTGCCTCCCAAGTGCTGGGATTAAAGACATGCTCCACCAAACCCATCCTTGTTTTGGTGTTTTGAGACAGGACCTCATGTAGCCAAGGATAACCTTGGATTCCTGATCTTCCTGCTTTTACCTCCTTGAGATTACGAGTGTGCTCAAACTAGCAGGGTCTGTGGGTGCTGAGGATGGAACCCAGGGCATTGTGTATTCTAGGCAAACACTCGCAAGTGCGTTACAGTCACCCCATTCAGTGTTCCTTGGTCACAGACAGAAACTAAAAGGCCTCAAGACCCTTTTCAGCAGATGTGGCTTGGACAGGCTCAGGCCTTAGCTGGTCTGCCACCTGCTGACCTGATTCTTCGGGGGCCACATGGGGAAGAGGTGGTGGGAACCAGCCTCAGCTTGGCCTCCCAGCCCCAAGGCAGTTGCCCCCTGGGAGGCCTGGTCAGAAGGCTCAGGTGTCCAGTACAGCCGGTTCCTCTGCCTCTTGTAGAAAAGCCAGAGGGAGGTCACTCCCCAGGGACCACAGGCAGCTCTGGCCCCGCCTGTAAAGACAGTGGACAGGTGGGGTGGCCGTCTGGAAGCAAGAAGGCCCAGCCAGCTTTGATGCCATCTCTCCTGTCCCTTGAGAGGGAAGGCTGTCCAGGTGCCGCCCAGGTGTGTTCACAGAGACATCCCCTGAGACCTCTTCCCACGACCCCTGTGCCCACCTCCCAGGTGTGAGTTGTCTTCCTCATGCCTGCTGGTGTGAGTTGTCTTCCTCCTCTGTCACCCAGTCCTCCTTGGGGATCCAAGGTTACAATCCTATTTCAGGTACTGAAAGAAAAGAAGATCATTATGGAGGGGAGGGTACGGGGAGGGTCCCACAGCCCTGAAGCCATCCCTGCCAAAGCCTTGCTTGCTTCAGGTTTGATCTCAGAACTCAGTGGGAAACTGAGGCTGAGAGAGAGGCTAAGGGCTTTGCTCCAGGCTGTCTACCTGCTAGTCACCTGCTTCTAAGAACCATACTGCCAGGGTTTAAATCAAGTTTGAGATGTGGCCTAGTTGGTAGAGTGCTTGCCTAGTCTGCATAAAGCCCTGGGCTCCATTCCTAGCAGTGCATAAGCTATGAGTGTGGAGTGCCTAGAAGCTTACAATTCAGGAGATGGAAGCTGGGGGATCCGGTGTTCAAGGTCATCCTTGTCAGAGGCCATCCTGGGCTACATGTGACTCCTGTCTCAAAAACAAAAAACAAAACAAAACAAAACAAAAAAACAAAAATAAAAGCCTTAGCTTTGCTAACATTCACCGGGTGACTGAGTGAGCGGGAAAGCTCTCCGGTGCCTTGTTTTGTTTCTTTTCTTTTTTTTTTTTGGTCTTTTTGAGACAGGGTCTCCCTGTAGCCCCAGCTGTCCTGGAACTCACTCTGTAGACCAGGCTGGCCTTGAACTCACAAAGATCCGCCTGCCTCTGCCTCCCAAGTGCTAGGATTAAAGGCGTGCACCACCACGTCCAGCTTGTTTTTTTTCAACTGTAAAATCGGAATATTGGGGGCATTACAGACAATGCAGTGCACCTAAGGCCACAGACAATGGGGTGCAGGAATCTGTCATCATTTTCATCACCGCTTATCCCTGTTGCACTTGGGTTCAAAGGTCAGGACCTGGCCTGTGCCAGTCACTGATGAACTCCTGAACCTAGGACCTGTGGGCAGGAGCGTGAGCCCAGCTCTGCTCCACCTCAGCTGTGCCCTTCCACACTGTCTGATTCTCTGGCCAAGCCCAAGTTGCTCATGGGGTTCCTGGGTCCACCAGAAAGCTCCACATAGCTGTTCTTATCCGTGGTGTTGATTGGAGGTACAAAACCACAGCTCAGAGAGGTAGACCCTCCATGGAAGCCTACCCTGGCTCAGCCACTGGGCCTACTGGCCAGGGTTAGAGGAGAAGATAGAACTGGGGGGGGGGGGCTCCAGCTGCTGTAGGCAGCAGGAAGCTAGGCAGGTTCCCAGAGTGTGGGCCTGCTTCAACTCGCAGACTAGCTCTCTCCAAGCCCAGGCGCCCACACACAGCAGATCCATGGGCCCAGGGGGCCTCTGCCAGCCTTGGTGAGAGGCTGCCTGGCCCCACCACATGGGAAAGGGGGATGTCGAGGCTCTGTCCTCTGCTACCCCATGGGAAGACTTACAAATTTGGGGCTTACCCTACCAAGACTCGCCCATTCTTCAATTCATTCACTTATTCATTTATTCACTCACTCATGCCGTCATTCATTCACGCAGTCAATAACTCATTCACTTACTCATTGATTCATTCGCCTATTTACTCATTCATCCATTCTGTAGACAGTCCCAGAGGATCTTGCTGTGTGGTCTTGGGCAAGTCTCTTATCCTTTCCCAGGTTGTTACAGTTCCCATTTGTCAAGGAGCCTGACCTCCAAAGATCTGGAGGAGAACAGGAAGTGGAGCGGAGGCATCCACAGGCCCTGACAGTACAGCCAGTGGGTGGTAGGCTCCAGGCTGAGCCTTCCTCCATCTCCCCTGGAAAGCTCTGGAGGAGAACAGGAAGTGGAGCGGAGGCACCCACAGGCCCTGACAGTACAGCCAGTGGGTGGTAGGCTCCAGGCTGAGCCTTCCTCCATCTCCCTTGGAGAGCTCTGGAGGAGAACAGGAAGTGGAGCGGAGGCACCCACAGGCCCTGACAGTACAGCCAGTGGGTGGTAGGCTCCAGGCTGAGCCTTCCTCCATCTCCCCTGGAGAGCTCTGGAGGAGAACAGGAAGTGGAGCGGAGGCACCCACAGGCCCTGACAGTACAGCCAGTGGGTGGTAGGCTCCAGGCTGAGCCTTCCTCCATCTCCCCTGGAGAGCTCTGGAATCCCGCTCTGGCCCACACCGCAGGAAGAAGCTGCCCTGCCTTTTCCCAGTTCCTTCTAAAAGAAGCAGACCTAAGCCTCCCTTTTCCTGTTGGGGAGCAAAGGGTAGAAGAGGGGCTGCTGCACGGTCCTCCGAGGGGCTGCGGCCCTGCCAACCACAACGGATGAAGAAACTGAGGCGTGGTAAGAGTGCCTGTCCTGCCCAATACTCATCCATCTTTAAAAATGTTTTTAGCTGTGCGTGGTGGTGGGCACGTGGGAGGCAGAAAAAGGCGGATCTCTGTGAGTTCAAGGCCATACTGGGTCCTACAGAGCGAGTTCAAGGACAGCTGGGGCTACAGGGAGACACTGTCCCTCAAAAGACAAAAAAAAATTTTTTTTTTTTTATCTTTTATTTTATGTGTATGTATGGGGTGTTTTGTTTGCATTTGTGTAAGTGCACCCATGTGTGTGTGTGTGTGGCTGTGGAGGTCAGATGAATGTGTCTGTTTTCCTTGGATCTGGAGTTACAGGGGGCTGTTAGCCGCCATGTGGTTGTTGGGAACTGAACCCCAGTTCTCTGCAAAAGCATCCAGTGCTCTTGACCACAAAGCCATCCTCCAGACCCAATACATTGTTATTTAGATGAATCTCTGTGAGGGATACAGGGAGGCCCTGTCTCAAAACAAAACAAAACAAAATAATAGAAAGCAAAAACTTTAAAAATATTTTCTACCACTATCCCTCAGCATGTATCAAATTAAGCGATATCTAATTTTATTTTTTTTTTGGTCCTTTTTTGAGACAGGGTATCTCCCTTTAGTCTCAGCTGCCATGGACACGAACTTTGTTAACACCGGTGGCCTTGAAACTCACAGAGAACTGCCTGCCTTTTGGTCTCTCCCAACTGCGAAAAGCTTAAAAAGGCATGCACCCACCATGTCCTGTTGCTTAAGTTATTAGCATATTTATTAATTGATTTTTTATATTTTGATTTATTTTATCTTTTTTTTTTAGTTTTATTTTTATGTGTGATGAATGTAATCTGTCTGCATGCAGGTTCTGTGCGCACCCTCGTGTCGTGCACATGCCGCGGAGGTTCAGAAGTAAGGGTCTCAGATCCCCTAGAACTGGAGAGTTCTCCTGTAATATGGGAGCTCCAGACGGTTTCTCAGCCGCCGATGTGGAGTGCTTGGGATCGAACGAGTGGTCCCGCTAGCAAGAGGCTTTCGGCGCTCTTAAACCGCTAGGCCATCCCTACCCAGCCCCATTATTTTTAAATTTATTTTTATTATATGTATAGTTTTGTGCTGCATATAAGCATACTACATGTTGTTCAATGCTCTGGGACATGAGAAGGGTGTTGGATCACTTGAAACTGCAGGTATACAGAAGGTGTTGCCACATGTGGGTGCTTGGGAACAGACCAAACCTTAGGTCCTCTGCAAGAGCGGCCCATGGTACTTACCACGTGCCATCTCTCAGGACTTCCTGTTTTTATTTTCCTTCTTAAAGGGAGAAAGGAAGGATTAAGAAAGGGTGTTTATTTTTCCTTATTCGTCTATGTGTGTGTCTATGTGTGAGTCTGTGCCCATGAGTACAGGTGCCAGTGGCTGCCAAAACATTGGATTCCCAAGGAGTTGGAGTTATAGGATGTTGTGAGCCACCCATGGGGTTGAACTTGGGTCCTCTGGGGTTGAACTTGGGTCCTCTGGAAGACTAGTAAGTCTCCTTAAATGGCTGAGCATCTCTCCAGCCCCAAATTAGGGTATCTTTGCATTGTATTGAAATGTTTGACTTTAAAATTACTGTTGGAGCCAGACTTGGTGGCACACGCCTTTAATCCTAGCACTTGGGAGGCAGAGGCAGGTGGATCTTTGTGAGTTCAAGGCCAGCCTGGTCTACAGAGTGAGTTCCAGGACAGCTGGGGCTACAGGGAGACCCTGTCTCGAAAAGACCAAAAAAATAAAAATAAAATAAAATAAAATAACTGTTAGAGGCTGGGTATGTTGGGCATGCCTTTAAGCCCAGCACTTAGGAGGCAGAAGCAGGCAAATGTCTGTGAGTTCCAGGCCAGCTGGAGCTACAGGATGACCCTGTGTCAAAAAGACCAAAAAACGTGCCGGGTATGGTGGCGCATGCCTTTAATCCTAGCACTCGGGAGGCAGAGGCAGGCGGATCTTTGTGAGTTCAAGGCCAGCCTGGTCTATAGAGTGAGTTCCAGGACAGCGGGGGCTGCAGGGAGACCCTGTCTCAAACAGACAAAAAAAAAAAAAAAGACCAAAAAACAAAACAAAAACAAAACTGTTAGAGGGGCTGGAGAGATGGCTCAATGGTTACATACACTGGCTGCTCTTTCAGAGGCCTCAAGTTCTGTTCCCAGCACCCACATAGCAGCTAACAACCGTTCATAACTTCAGTTCCAGGGGATCTGATGTTCTCTTTTTTTTAAATTTTTTTCATGTAATTTTTATTTTTGTATGTGTATGAATGTACTGTCTGCATGTAGGTTTGTGCACCTGTGTCATGCAATGCCGCGGAGGTCAGAAGAGGGTCTTAGATTCCCCTGGAACTGGAGTTCTCCTGGAATTGGAGTTACAGACGGTTCTTAGCCGCCATGTGGGTGCTGAGGATCAAACCCGGGTCCTCTGCAAGAGCAGTCGGTGCTCTTAACCACTAGGCTATCTCTCCAGCCCCATGATGTTCTCTTTTGACCTCCATGGACATTGACAGACACTGGTGCACTTATACACATGCAGGCAATATACTCATACACATAAAATAAAAATAATAAAATATTTCAAAATTAACTGTTGAGCTGCTGGCTTGAGTTTCATTTAAAAAAAAAACAACTTTAAATGAATTTTGCTTTGGTTTTAGGACAGAATTTCCACCGATTTCTCAAATGACTCTAAACATACTTCTTCCATTTTCTACAGTGATGCATTTATGCAAAATGGGGTTCTCAGCATTGCTTATTATAAAATAAAAATATCTGGGGCTATAAAGATGGTTCAGCAGTTAAGGGCGATTGCTGCTCTTGCTGAGTTCAGTTCCTAGCACTCATAACAGGTAACCTACAAACACCCGTACCTCCAACTCCAGAGATTCCATCCCCCTCTTATGGCCTCATTGGATAATACACACATACACATTTAAATAAAATTAGAAGTAAACTAGGCATGGTGGTGCACCTTTAATCCCAGCACTCTTTTATTTTATTTTATTTTATTTATTTCTGTATGTGTATGAATGTACTGTCTGCATGCAAGTTTGTGCACTCGTGTCGTGCAATGCCGCGGAGGTCAGAAGAGGGTCTCAGATTCCCCTGGAACTGAAGTTCTCCTGGAATTGGAGTTTCAGACGGTTTTCGGCCGCCATGTGGGTGCTGGGGATCAAACCCGGGTCCTCTGTAAGAGCAGTCGGCGCTCTTAACCGCTAGGCCATCTCTCCAGCCCCAATCCCAGCACTCTTGAGGCAGAGGCAGGCAGATCTCTGAGATTGAAGCCAGTTTAAATCTGAAGTATCAAATATTTAGCCAAGATTTTATGTAAAAATAAATAAGCATCTGGGGCTGGAGAGATGGCTCAGAGGTTAAGAGCACTGACTGCTCTTGCAGAGGACCTGGGTTTGATTCCCAGCACCCACATGGTGGCTAAGAACCATCTTTAACTCCAGTTCCAGGGGAATCTGACACCTTCTTCTGACCTCCGCAGCATTGCACTACATGACTGCACCAACCTACATGCAGGCAGTACACTCATACATATAAGAAGTAAAATAAATAAATAAGCATCTCTATCTCACATCTTGGTATGAAAATTTGCTTTATTACTCTGCGTATGATGTGCACGTGGTGTGTGTGTGTGTGTGTGTAGGTATGTAGACATGGGGTATATTTCTTCAATCACTTACCACCTTTATTTTTATTTTATTTATTTATATTGTATGTGTATGAGTGTTATGCCTGCATGTATGTAAGTGCACATCTGTCACCCTGTACCCTAGGAGGACAGAATATGGAGTCAGA
Source organism: Rhizomys pruinosus (assembly GCA_009823505.1). Taxonomy (NCBI): domain Eukaryota; kingdom Metazoa; phylum Chordata; class Mammalia; order Rodentia; family Spalacidae; genus Rhizomys; species Rhizomys pruinosus. The sequence goes on along the minus strand of VZQC01003171.1, from coordinate 2,924,511 downwards.
TCCATCGGAACTGGAGTTACGAATGGTTGTTAGCCATCATGTGGGTGCTAGAATCTGAACCCAAGTCTTCTGCAAGAGCAGCCAGTGCCCTTAACCACTGAGCCATCTCTCTAGGCCCCTCCACCTTCATTTTTTTTTTTTTTTTTGTCTTTTCGAGACTGGGTCTCCCTGTAGCCCCAGCTGTCCTGGAACTCACTCTGTAGACCAGGCTGGCCTTGAACTCAAAAAGATCCGCCTGCCTCTGCCTCCCAAGTGCTGGGATTAAAGGTGTCTCTCACAGAAACTGAAGTCATCAATTCCACTAGGTTGACTGGCCAATGAACTTCAGGAATCCTCCCCTTTGCCTGACTCCCCTACGAAAGCTGGGGTTAAACGCGTGCCCTTCCATGCCTGACTTTTTAAAAATTAATTAATTTATTTACTTATTTTTTTTAATTTTATTTATTTATTTTCAATGTGTATGAATGTACTGTCTGCATGCAGATTTGTGCACCCATGTCATGCAATGCCGCGGAGGTCAGAAGAGGGTCTTGGATTCCCCTAGAACCAGAGTTCTCCTGGAATTGGAGTTACAGACAGTTCTCAGCTGCCATGTGGGTGCTGGGGATCGAACCCGGGTCCTCTGCAAGAGCAGTTGGCGCTCTTAACTGCTAGGCCATCTCTCCAGCCCCCTTATTATTTTTTATGTGTATGAGTGTATTGTCCCCATGCACGTTGGTGCACCCGTGTTGTGCAATGCCGTTGGAGGTCAGAAGAGGGTGTCGGATTCCCCTGGAAGTGGAGTTAAAGATGGTTCTTAGCCACCATGTGGGTGCTGGGAATCGAACCCGGGTCCTCTACAAGAGCAGTCAGCGCTCTTAACTGCTGAGCCATCTCTCCAGCCCCCATGCCTGGCTTTTAAACATGGTTTCTGGGGAACCAGAACTCAGGCCCTCAAGCTTGTGTGGCAGGCACTTTATTGACTGAGCCATCTCCCCAGCTCTTTATTCTTTAATAAGTACTGAAATTATATGTGTATTGAATAGTTCTTTTTAAAATAAATAACTTTATGGCTTATGGTCAGTAAACTTTTGGTTTCTAGATTTTATTATTATTATTATTGGTCTTTTAACATTTTTATTTTTATTTTCATATGTGTATGAATGTACTGTCTGCATGTAGGTTTGTGCACCTGTGTCGTGCAATGCCGAGGAGGTCAGAAGAGGGTCTCAGATTCCCCTGGAACTGGAGTTAAAGATGGTTTTCAGCTGCCATGTGGGTGCTGGGGATCGAATCCGGGTCCTCTGTAAGAGCAGTCAGTGCTCTTAACCACTAGGCAATCTCTCCAGTCCCATATTATTTGTCTTTTTGAGACAGGGTCTCCCTTTAGTCCCAGCTGGCCTAAAGGGAGACTCTGTAGCCCCAGCTGTCCTGGAACTCACTATGTAGACCAGGCTGGCCTTGAATTCACAGAGATCTGCCTGCCTCTGCTTCTGGAGTGCTGGGATTAAAGGTGTGCACCACCATGTCCAGCAATTTTTTAAAAATAGATTTTATTTTTATTTATTCTTTATGTGTATGAATGTACTGTCTGCAAGAAGGTCTGTGCACCCGTGTTGTGCAATGCCACAGAGTTAAGAAGAGGGTGTCAGATTCCCCTGGAACTGGAGTTAAAGACGGTTCTTAGCTGCCATGTGGGTGCTGGGAATCGAACCCGGGTCTTCTGCAAGAGCAGTCGGCGCTCTTAACCACTAGGCCATCTCTCCATCCCCCAGCAATTAGTTTTTTAAATTTTTAATTAATTTTATTTATTTCTGTATAAATGTACTGTCTGCATGCAAGTTTGTGCACCCGTGTCATGCAATGCCGTGGAGGTCAGAAGAGGGTCTCGGATTCCCCTGGAACTGGAGTTCTCCTGGAATTGGAGTTTCAGACAGTTCTCGGCCACCATGTGGGTGCTGGGGATCGATCCGGGGTCCTCTGTAAGAGCGGTCGGCGCTCTTAATGGCTAAGCCATCTCTCCAGCCCCCCCCAGCAATTATTACTTTTATTTGATGTGTATGAATGTGTTGCCTGCATGTGTGTAAGTGTACCTGCATTGTATAATGCCCTTGGAGTCAGAAGATGGTGTCAAATTCCCCTGGAACTAGGGAATCCTAGAAGTAGTGGGGTGTTGGGGCTGGAAAGAGGGCTCAGAGGTTAAGAGCACTGACTGCTCTTGCAGAGGACCCAGGTTTGATTCCCAGCACCACATGGTGGCTAAGAACAGTCTTTAACTCCAGTTCCAGGGGAATCTGAGGCTCTCTTCTGACCTCCGCAGCATTGCACAACACAAGTGCACTAACCTACATGCAGACAGTGCACTCATACACATAAAAGAATAATAAATTTTTTAAAAATTAAAAAAAGAAGTAGTGGGGTGTGATGGCACATATGTTTAATGCCAGCATTTGGGAGGCAGAGGCAGGCAGATCTCTGTGAGATTGAGACCAGCCTGCTCTACATAGCAAGTTCCAGGCCAGTGGCTACAGGGAGATCCTGCCTCAAAAAAAAAAAAAAAAGAAAAATCCTAGAAGTAGGGGCTTATGGCTCAGCAGTTAAGAGCACTGGCTGCTCTGGCGGAGGACCAGGCTCAGTTCCCAGCACCCACATGGCAGCTAGTAACCACCTGTAACTCCAGTTCCAGAGGATCTGATGCCCTCTTCTGGCCTCCATGGACATTGCATGGATGTAGTACCCTTAATATGTAGGCAAAACATTCATACATATAAGTAAAAATAAATACTTTTTTTTAAATCTTAGAAGGGATGTTAGGGACTTGGGTCAGTGGGTAGAGTACTTGTCTTTCATGCACAAAGCCCAAGCAAGGTTCAATCACCAGTGCTGGATAAACTGAACGAAGTAATTCATGCCTATTATCCTAACACTCAGGAGGTAGAGGCAGGAGGATGAGAAGTTCAAGGTCAGGGCTGAAGAAATAGCTCAGCAATTAAGAGCATTGGCTTCTCTTTTTTATTTTTTATTTATTTTTGGTCTTTTCGAGACAGGGTCTCCCTGTAGCCTCAGCTGTCCTGGAACTCACTCTGTAGACCAGGCTGGCCTTAAACTCACAAAGATCTGCCTGCCTCTGCCTCCCGAGTGTTAGGATTAAAGGCATGCACCACCACACCCAGCAAGCATTGGCTTCTCTTGCAGAAGACCCGTGTTTAGCTCACAGCACCCACCTAGTGATATTGTATACATGTGGTGCACTTACATACATGCAGGCAAAACACATATACACATAAAATAAAATAATAAATAACATTTTTTAACAAGTTCAAGGTCACCCTTGGCTACATAGCAAATTTAGGGCCAGCCTGGGCTACCTGAGACCCTGTCCCTAAAAGTTTCAATGCAGAGAAAGTTCGGGGCCTCTGGCTTTGAAGAGACTTGGTGAAGACTGATTGAAGACTTCCCTGAGGCAGGAGGCTGCCTGGTGCATTCTTGGAACAGGGAGACAATAGCTGGAACAGGGCTTGGAGACATAGAGATGAGGTCACCCACACGATGATGGAAACGCAAAGGCCAGGGTGGAGGGCGCAGGCTTGAGGACCCCCTCCTCGCTACAAGAGGAGCTGACCACCTGGCTGAGTCCAATGCCTGCCAAGCTAGTGTAGTTTAGTTCCCAGAAGATGAGGCAGCTGGGGACATGGGGACAGTGCTGGGGACAAAGAGGCCAGAGGCACTGGGGGCTGGATTTATGGCCTCTCTTGACCCCAGCAGAGAAACTATCCTTGTTGGGCACAGCCAAGTCACAGAGACCAGCCTGGGGGTGGAACCAGAGCAATGAAAAGGCCTAGAGAGAGGATTAGCCAAGGCCCAAAGGCCTGGCAGGTGCCATGGCAACCAGGAGCCAGAGCTGGGACAATGGGCCTGTGTTGACACCCTCCCCTGGCCTTGTGGGGCTGGGGTCTTGTTAACCAGCTTATCAGGCCAGGGAAGCCATTCACATGGAAATATGCACTTTGGAGTTGAGGGAATGGGAGGTGCTGGGGCACAAGGAAGAGAAAGCCCCACCTTCAATCCCCAGTATCCATGCTGCCCCATCCAGAGCCATGTAGCTCTGAGGGGTACCCTGTCCATGGGCATTATGGAGAGCCCAGACTTGATGGAGCCGAAGGTTGCCTGTCTTGGCACCCGTGAGACAGGGGTCGGTGGGGGCTCTGCAGAGGGCAGTGGGGTGGGAGCAGGCCTGTGGCTGGAGGTGCTTTAGTGAAGGACACCCTGGTCCTATGGAGTAGGGTGGAGAGGAAAGTCACACGGATAGGCAGGGTAGTGCCCCAGACCACCTCGACCCAGAAATTCTAGCCTGACCCTTGCCTCCCAGCTCTGTCCCCAGATCCAGCTTCCTCTAGCCCCATGTCTCTGGCTCCGGCAGTAACCTCCATCTACTGGGGTCCTCTGCAGCTTAGTGCTGTCCTAAGCTACCTAGCTGATCGCCATCCCTACCCCTTCTCCCTCTGTGGAGCTCGGATCTTTCTGCCTAGCTTCTACCCAGAGGCTATTCATGGCTCAGTCTGGGACACCCCCTGACGCCCCCCTCCCAGCTCATAGAAACCCCTTCTCCAGCTCTCTGTCTTCTGGCTTCCTTTAGCCTCCAAACCATGCCACCTCCAAGCTTCAGGCCCCATCTAGGGAAGACTCATACAGGACTTGCAGGAGAAGCTGGTCAGATGGGACGGCATCAGGTTTGGTAACAGACATTATTATTATTATTATTATTATTATTATTATTATTTTGTCTTTTTGAGACAGGGTCTCCCTATAGCTCCAGCTGGCCTGGAACTCACACTGTAGACCAGGCTGGCCTTGAACTCAGATATTCACCTGCCTCTGCATCCCGAGTGCTAGGACTAAAGGCGTGTACCACCACGCCTGGCTTAAAGGTGGTTCTTAGCTGCCATGTAGGTGTTGGGAATCGAACCCAGGTCCTCTGTTAGAGCAGTCTGTGCTCCTAACCACTGAGCCATCTCTCCAGCCCTGGTAACAGACTCTTATGAGGTTAGATGGCGTGCACAACAGTGAGGGGGGAGCAGAGCCCCCAAGGCCCTGCTGTGGCGCCAGGGAAAGTCCCGTGCAAGCTGAGATGCGTTGGAATGCTTGGGCAGGCTGGAGTGACAAGGAAGGAGCCAAGCAGGTGTCTAAGCCCATGTTGATGCAGGATTACAGCCATCTGGCTGCTGCAGGCAGGGGCCCTCCCTCCCTCCTGGCTCTGAGAAGCCACCAGGCAAGGCAGGGCGGCTCCAGGGAAGCTCCAAACCTCAGTCTCCCCATCTGGTCAGCTGAGTGGTAAGCCAGGCTGGGACAACAGCAGGCTCTGTGGTGGCACCTCTAGGTGAGTTTGCTGGGGAGTTGGAGGGCTCCCGAGGGAGAGGGAGAAAGAAACCTTGAAAGAAAGAAGTTCTCCTCATGGGGTGCTGTAGTCCCAGTCCTCTTTCAGAGGCAATGTCCTCATAGGGAAACTGAGGCTCAAGGGTGGTAGTGGAGGCTTAAAACTTAAGAGATTTTGTGTGTGTGTGTGTGTGTGTGTGTGTGTGTGTGTGTGTGATATCTCAGCTGGCCTTGAACTCCATATGTAGTTGAGGATGACCTTAAACTTCTGAGCTGCCTTCCTCCACGCATCGAGCACTGGGACTGCACCCTGCACCACCACACAGGTTTTCCTTGTGTGCCACATGGAACCCAGGAGGGACTGCACCCTTAGAACCCACATAGGGAGCCGTGTGTCTATACTGTGGCTTCTAGTTTTCTCCATGGCGATGTCGTCTGCCAGATCCCAAACTCAGGCTCTCACTTGTCACCTCTTTTCCAGGCAGCCACTGGATAGACTGTCACAGCCGGTCACAAGTGGCCTGTGCTTGGGAGTCATGAGTTCTGGACTCAGGTCCCTGTCCCCACACACTGGTGTTGGGTTTCCTCTGAGAAGAGAAGATTGAGGCCCCAGCAGCACACAGCTGGCAGAGATTGGGGGAGAGCTGGGAATGTGAGTAGGCTGTGCATCCCCTCCAGCTCCCGAGGAAGGGTTTTGGGCGCCACCAGACCCTCTGGTGGGGCTATCTCCCCCCTCTCCTCCCCTCCCAGCCTGCCATCTGCCTCTGTCTCTCCTAGGAGAGGGGGAGGGGCTGCTCACATTCCTCAGCTTGGAGCCTCCTCACATCTGGCCCTTCCCAAGTTCCTGCCATCCCTACCTTGTCCAAGCATCTCACTGAGCCCACAAAGGTGCACTCAGAGAGGCGGGTGTCTCTGTGAGTGCATGCAGCAAGCCCTGCCCTTTAACAAACAGTCCAAATTTGGTGGCCTTGCTGTGTGGTGACATTCAGAGCCAGGATGGAGAGGGCTTTATCTATGGGTGACTGCATACTCACACATGTTTGACTCATGCCTGCTTCCCATGCAGGCTGAGATGGCCCAAGGGGAAGTTGCTGTGGGTAGCAAGGCTTTTCTGACACAGGGAAGGCCTTTTTTGGATAAGTGGACAGAGACCCATTTTGTCCTTGAGGGTCCTACTTAGGAGCACAGCAGAATGCAGGCTACCTAGAGGCCCCAGAAAAACAGGGGTACTCCCAGGGTGGCCAAGCTGCCACACTTGGTCTCAGTGACCCCCAAAGCTATCTTGGAATCACAGAGGAATGGGCACAATAGCAGGGTTTATGGGAGTCTACCAGCTCAGAAAGGGAGCTCTCTCTCTTTCTCTCTCTCTCTTTTCCTCTTCTTTTTGTGGGCCTGACAGTTGGTACCCTTGCCTCTTCATCTCCTTGGTAAACATTTATTGAGCAACTTCTGTGTACCAGGTTCCAAGCTATATATACAAGGACAGCGTGGTCCATACAGGACTACCCCTCTCTCCCAGCTGTGAAGTCCAGGAGAGACCTTCTTAATGAAGGTCCAACTTGGGGCTGGAGAGATGGCCTAGTGGTTAAGAGTGCCGCTGACTGCTCTTGCAGAGGACCCAGGTTCGATCCCCAGCACCCACATGGCTGAGAACCGTCTTTAACTCCAGTTCCTGGGGAATCTGACACCCTCTTCTGACCTCCACGGCATTGCACGACACGGGTGCACCAAGCTACATGCAGACAGTATATTCATACACATACAAAAATAAATAAAGTTAAAAAAAAAAGGAAGGTCCAGCTCAGTAGGGGCAAACTGACTGAGGGATGCTTGGCAGGCATGGTTTATGCAAACTGTGACCAAAAGATGAGCGTTTGAGGACTGAAGAGGGCTGTGTGGGAACAGAGGAAAGGCTGCCTTCTCTAGTTGGGCTGGGGCTCTGGGGTCACCACCACACCCATGAATGGAGGGCGGCCTGACACAGTTTGCAGTGCTGTGGATGTTTTCTGTATGCCATTCTAGGAAGCTGGCCTCCCGCCATGAAGATTGGGGCCAGGAGCTGATTGGGGTAGGCTGTCTGGCAGCCCTGGCTAACAGTCCAGGCAGGTGGACTGTTCTAGAAATGAGTGGGAATTGAGGTGGTGCTGGGGCTGGAGTACCCACCAACAACACCCATGTTCAGGGGTGTCCAGAGACAGGCCAAAGTGGGGAAAGTAGCAGCCTGCTGGTATCCCAAGGCTGCTTCTGCTCCCCTCCCCCTCCCAGGTCCCCCTCCCCCAGCACACACAGCAGCCGGGCGGGTCCCCCTCCCCCAGGCCCCCTTTCTCTGGCTCCTCAGCAAAGCAGTTGCTCGAGACTAATTGAATTTTCCGCCTGGGAAGGGTTTGGGGAGTTCAGGGTGGAGCCGGCTGGGAAGAAACTTGTTAACAGGGCCGGTGTCCTCCCTTGAGTCCTGCTTTGCCCTCCCCGCAGTACCTCCTGTGAAATGGGGGTGGGGCGATGGGGGGAAGACAGTTCAGGAGGCAATAGGCAGCCCTTACCCGGGCGGATGGGTAGGGGAAGCTTCCCCTTACCAATAGGTAGGGGAAGCTTGGTTTCCAGCCCCTTGTTCCTAACTGCCCCGAGATGTGCTCTGGGCCTCGGTGAAGCCTCCTGCCCCAAAGAGAATTGCAATTGGGGGTGGGTGAAGGCAGACACCAGACTGGTCCCACAGCCAGTGTGGGAGCCAGCCCTGCCACTGCTGACCTTAGAAAATCTATATAGAAAAAGAAAATCTACATAGCACACAGCAAGGAACTGGCATTAAATGTGCTGAGGTCTAGGGCACCCTGACAGACTCCTGTCCCCACTGAGCACCCCATCCTTTATAGGCCTTAGACCTCTCACCCCTACTTGGATAATGCCTCTAGATACACAGAGGTGACCCAGCCATTACTGCTCAGAGCACTGTGACCCCACAAGCCTCAGAGGATCAAGGAACCCCATGTTCTTCCCTTGAGGGCTGCAGGGATGTTGGTCAGGGGGCTACCAACAGGTTAGGGGCCCTTTGGGTCTCCTCCGGGCTCCTGCCCCTTAGTGCTTCCACCACGAGAGTCTGAATGGAAGCCAGGAGGAGGAGTCAAGGAGGGACTGTAGCCGCTGGCAGGGTCAGCAGGTCACTGACCAAGGACTCCTGCAATGTGGGTTGGCTGTGCAGCCCCAGGACGGGCCAAGCACAAGGGAGGCGAGACAGGTGTTCCTGCGGGCACACAGCTGCCATCCAGAGCAGGGGTCTGGGGACTGTGCCCAGTGCAGACCTGTCTGGGTCCTATTACAGGGGTTGGGTGAGCCTAGGGCAGGGTGCTGCAGGGGCAAGGGCTGGGTGGGGTGACCGGGGGGACATGGAGCTCTGAGTTGCTGTCCACCCCTCTGTTTCCTCCCTGATGACCTGGGGGAGGTTGCTGTGCCTTGGCCTACCTCCCTTCCTTCCTGCTGCCCTTGTAAGGCACACGTCAGGAACCTGCATGGCCTTGTTGGCTCCTGCGTGAGGGACCTGTGTGGGATACTGTGACAACCAGTGAAGTCAGGACAGGCTTTGGGGACAAATGACAATCACTGCCCAGCTAGGATGGGGAGGGGACCTTTTGTCCATTGTCCATTTGAGTCATCTGACCCCCACCCCTCCCCATCTCGTCATCTACTCTCAACCCTCCCACCACACACCAACACCTTCCTGAATGCCTGTCACAGACCCAGGGACCTGTGTCCTGTTCCGAGCCCTTAAGGTGGTCACACCTCAATACTCCAGGCAGGCAGGGAACTGAAAGTCTTAGGGACTAGCATGGAGAGGGCTGTGTGGACCTGGTCACCCCTAGTGGACATAAGGGCTTTGGGGGAACAAAGTCTTATATTGGCTCTAAGGCTGACCATCACAGGACATGACAGGTTGGTTACAGAGAGACCCACAGAAAGCTCTGGATAGCCAGAAAGGAAGAGGAATGTGTGGTCGGAGAAAGGAGGGATGGAGATGGAGTTGAAGTGGAGAGACAGAGGGAGGACTGAGACTGAGCCAAAGAGACAGTGAGTCATAAATTAGGCGAGACAGGGTGGGAGGGGGCAGAAGACAGGAGAGTGAAGACTTTGTCTTCAGGGTGGGGGCCACAGAACTGACTCCCTCTTGTGCATGCAGTGGGCAGATGAGCCATCCACCAGGGAGAGCTTGGTGGTCCATCCCCCACCTCCAGACATTTTTTCCCAATCAAATCATTCTGGGCTGGGGCCAGGGTGATAGATATTCCCCCACCAGACACTGTGAGGGCCTGCCAGGGGACCTTTCACACAGACTTCCTCAGAACCCAGGGCTGGCACCTGCACTGAGCTCAAAGCAGTGACAGGGAATGTGGAAGGGTCAGTCACACTTCACCCATTCCTCATCCAACTTCCAGGCTCCCAGAACCTTCTGTGGTTCCTGTAGGTGGAATCATGCCCCCCACCCCGCCCCAGGCTGTCCTGAAACAGGCATGTACTGCACAGTCAACAAGTCCACCCAGCAGCACTTCAGGCCTCTGGGGGCCTGGGCCAGGCACAAGAATGGTTGCCATGGCTCAGTCCTCTCCAAGAGCTCCCTCTCTGGACAGGGTGGAGGCTATAGAAGGAGCCATTGGTCTTTTGGCTGTGTGGTAATAGTTGATGGGTCCAGGGCAGGGAAAGGAAGGCTGAACCAGTGCAGAAAGGGAGGAGAGGGGATGTGGCTTATTCCCAACATCCTTCATCATTGTCTCATCCTTCTCCCTCAGTATCTTACCCACATGGATGGACAAATGGACAGATAGATGATGGATGGGCAGAGGAGTGGATGGATAGATAGACAGATGATAGATAGATAGATAGATAGATAGATAGATAGCTGTATCCATAGATAAGGTGACAGATGGATGAGTGAGTAGAGGGATGGATGGGCGGACAAATGGATGCAGTTGTGTGGGTGGGTGGATGGATGGATGAATGGATGGATGGGTAGATTTATGGATTACTACAGGGATGGATGGATGGATGGATGGATGGGTGGGTGGATGGGTGGATGGGTAGGTAGATGAGTAAATATAGGGATGGATGGGTGGATGAATGCATGCAGTGGTGTGGGTGGGTGGATGGATGGATGTGGGGGTGTGGATGGATGGATAGATGGGTAGATTGATGGATAGGTATAGGGATGGATGGATGGGGGTTGGATGGATGGATGGATGAATGGATGGGTATATAGGTAGATGGATGGATGGGGGATGGATGGGTGGATGGATGAATGGATGGGTATATAGGTAGATGGATGGATGGGGAATGGATGGGTGGATGGATGAATGGATGGGTTTATAGGTAGATGGATGGATGGGGGATGGATGGATGGATGAACAAATGGATGGGTATATAGGTAGATGGATGGATAGGGGATGGATGGGTGGATGGATGAATGGATGGGTATATAGGTAGATGGATGGATGGGGATGGATGGATGGATGGATGAACAAATGGATGGGTATATA
>VZQC01003171.1:2876140-2908640 GCA_009823505.1 Rhizomys pruinosus | reverse complement strand
TGCTAGGACCATAGGCATGTACCACCATGCCCAGCTCATGTGATCATAGGCATGTACCACCATGCCCAGCTCATGTGATCATGGGCATGTACCACCATGCCCAGCTCATGTGATCATAGGCATGTAAAACCATGCCCAGCTCATGCGATCATAGGCATGTACCACCATGCCCAGCTCATGCGACCATAGGCATGTACCACCATGCCCAGCTCATGCGACCATAGGCATATACCACCATGCCCAGCTCATGTGACCATAGGCATGTACCACTATGCCCAGCTCATGTGATCATAGGCATGTACCACCATGCCCAGCTCATGTGATCATAGGCATGTACCACCATGCCCAGCTCATGTGATCATAGGCATGTACCACCATGCCCAGCTCATGCGATCATAGGCATGTACCACCATGCCCAGCTCATGTGATCATAGGCATGTACCACCATGCCCAGCTCATGTGATCATAGGCATGTACCACCATGCCCAGCTCATGTGATCATAGGCATGTACCACCATGCCCAGCTCATGTGATCATAGGCATGTACCACCATGCCCAGCTCATGTGATCATAGGCATGTACCACCATGCCCAGCTCATGTGATCATAGGCATGTACCACCATGCCCAGCTCATGTGATCATAGGCATGTACCACCATGCCCAGCTCATGTGATCATAGGCATGTACCACCATGCCCAGCTCATGTGATCATAGGCATGTACCACCATGCCCAGCTCATGTGATCATAGGCATGTACCACCATGCCCAGCTCATGTAATCATAGGCATATGCCACCATGCCCAGCTCATGTGGTGCTGGGGCTGGAACCCAGGATTTGTGCATATAGTATAAGCAAACTACACACCTAGGTCCTCTTTTTGTCCCCTTTTTAAGCATGTAGGGTGAATTTTAATTATTGTTTTAGTTTGCTGTCTATGTCATAAAACACTGACCAAAAGCAACTTGGGGGAGAAAAGAGTTTATTTGGCTTACAGCTCAAAATCCGTCATTAAGAGAAGTCAAAGCTGGGGCTCAAGGCAGGAACCTGGAGGCAGGAGCTGAAGCAGAGACCATGGAGGAGCGCTGCTCACTGGCTGGCTCCTCTGGCCTGTGCTCAGCTACCTTCCTTACACAGCCCAGGCCCACCTGCCTAGAGATGGCACCACCCACAGTGGGCTGGGGTCTCCTATATCAATTAGGGATCAAGAAAATGCCCCACAGGTATGGCCACAGGCCAGTCTGGTGGAGGAGATTCCTCAGTTGAGATTCAGTCCTTCTTCCCCAGTATGTCTAAGTTATTGTCAAGTTGGCAAAAACTAGCTAGCACAATTATATATTTTATCTAAGCCAACATGTCAAAACTTATCATTGTGACATATTAGAATGTTTGCAGCCCTGGAGAGCTGGCTCAGAGGTTAAGAGCACCAGCTGCTCTTGCAGAGGACCCAGGTTCAATTTCCAGCACCCACATGGTGGCTAACAACCATCAGTAACTCCAGTTCCAGGGGATCTGATACCCTCTTCTATCCTCTGCAACCACTGCATGACACAAGTGCACTTACATACCCAATCACATTAAAAAAATAAATAAATACATTTAAAAGAATATTTGCATTGTATGGGCTGGAGAGATGGTTCAGCGGTTAAGAGCACTGTCTGCTCTTGCAGAGGACCTGGGTTCAATTCCCAGCACCCACATGGTGGCTAAGAACCATCTTTAACTCCAGTTCCAGGGGAATTCAACACCCTCTTCTGACCTCCACAGCATTGCACTACATGGGTGCAACTACCTACATGAAGACAGTAGATTCATACACATAAAATAATTAAAAAAAATTTTTTTATTATTTATTTTTGTATGTGTATGAATGTATTGTCTACATGCAGGTCTGTGCACCCGTGTCGTGCAATGCCGCGGAGGTCAGAAGAGGGTCTCGGATTCCCCTGGAACTGGAGTTCTCCTGGAATTGGAGTTACAGACGGTTCTTAGCCGCCATGTGGGTGCTGGGGATCGAACCCAGGTCCTCTGCAAGAGCGTCGGTGCTCTTAACCGCTAGGCTATCTCTCCAGCCCACACATAAAATAATTTTAAGAACGTTTTTAAAAAGATATTTGTGGGGCTGGAGAGATGGCCTAGTGGTTAAGAGCACTGACTGCTCTTGCAGGGGACCCGGGTTCGATCCCCAGCACCCACATGGTGGCTGAGAACCATCCGAAACTCCAATTCCAGGAGAACTCCAGTTCCAGGGGAATCCGACTCCTTCTTCTGACCTCCACGGCATTGCAAGACACAGGTGCACAAACTTGCATGCAGACAGTACATTTATACACATACAAAAATAAATAAAATTAAATTAAAAAAAAAGATATTTGCATTGTAATATAAGAACTTATTTGCATTTTAATCAGTAGCAGATTTTTAGCTGCACAAATTAAGGGCTGCTGCTGTATATGTCCTGGGTTGATCATCCCACCCTGCTTTTCCCTGCCCTTCTCATTTCCCTTCCCAGTCCCTGCTACTCCCTAATGGTCACCCTTCTATTTAGGTCCTTTTTAACACAATGTTTCTACGTGTAAAAGAAAGCATGTAACACTTGTCTTTCTAAAAATTATTTTGGGGCTAGAGACATGGCTCAGCGGTTAAGAACACTTGATGTTTTATCACAGGACCCAAGTTCAATTACCAACACCCACATCAGGCTGCTCACAACTGCCTATGACTCCAGCTCTTAGGGATCTGTTGCCCTCTTCAGGCCTCTGTGGGCACTACACTCATGTGCACAGATCCTCCCATACATAAATAAAAATAGTGAAAATTATTGTTTGTTTTGCTTTATTTTTTGAGACAAAGTCTCATGCAGCCCAGGTTGGCCTTGAATTTGGTAAGTAGCAAAGGCTGGCCTTGAACTCCTGACCCTCTAGGCTCAGCCTCTGGAGGGCTACAATAATTCTGGCATGACGGTACATGCTTGTAACTTCAGCACTTGGGAGAAGGAGGCAGGAGGATCTGGGAGGGCTCAGCATCAGCCTGCGCTATAGTATGAGACAATGCCTCAAAAAGCAGAAGAAAGGGCTGGGGCTCAGTGGGCTGAGTGCTTGCCTAGAATGCATGAAGCTCTGGGTTCCTCCCCTGGCTTGCTCAGCTACCTTTCATATACAGCCCAGGCCCACCTGCCTAGGGATGGCACCATCCACAGTGGGCTGGGGTCTCCTATATCAATTGGGGATCAAGAAGATGCCCCACAGGTATGGCCACTGCATAAACCAGTGTAATCCCAGCTCTCAGGAGGTGGAGGCAGGAGTTCAGGGTTATCCTCAGCTAAATAGGTGAGCTAGAGTCCAGCCTGGGATACATGAGACACTTGTCTCAAAGAAAGGAAGAAATGGAGGGAAGGAGGGAAGAAGGCAGGGAAGAAGGGAGGTAGGGGGGAGACATTATCAATGAGAATTTGCATGCATTTGTCCTGAGTTCAGAATCCACTGTGTGGTTTACACTCATATCCTGTGGAACATTCCAGGTGATTAATGGCTGCGTGCTGTCAGCCTTTCTGTAGCACAAGCTGTCTGAGCATGGACATCCCAGTGCCTCCTATGCACAAGTACAATTGGTGCTCCATAAATGCCCTGTGGGGGTTTGGGACATGGTGATTCATATGTGTATTAATCCCAGCACTCAAGAGGCTAAAATAGGGGGCTGGAGAGATGGTCTAGCGGTTGAGAGCGCCGACCGCTCTTACAGAGGACCCGGGTTTGATCCCCAGCACCCACATGGCAGCCGAGAACCGTCTGAAACTCCAGTTCCAGGAGAACTCCAGTTCCAGGGGAATCCGACACCCTCTTCTGACCTCCGCGGCATTGCACGACACGGGTGCACAAACTTGCATGCAGATAGTACATTTATACACATACAGAAATAAATAAAAAATTAATAAAAAAATTTAAAAAAATTTTTTAAAGAGGCTAAAATAGGAAGAGCACTGTGGGTTCAATGCCAGCCTGAGCTACATAGTGAGACCCTGTTCAAAAAATAAAAATAAGTTGACTGAAGAGATAGTTTGGTGGTAAGACACTTGCTGTGTAGAGGACCTGAGTTTGAATCCCAATTACCAACATAAACAAATGGGCTGGAGAGATGGCTCAGTGGTTGAGAGTACTTGCTGCTCTTGCTGAGGACCCAGGTTTGGTTTCCAGCCCCAACATAATAGCTCACAACTATCTATAGCCCCAGTTCCAAGGGATCCAATGCCCCCTTCTGGCCTCCTCAGGCACTGCATGCTTGTCTTGCATGTGCACACAAGCTGGCACACAAACACACAGACACACAGACACACACACATTAAAAAAAAAAAAAAAACCTTGGGATAGCCAGGCGTGGTGGCGCATGCCTTTAATCCTAGCACTTGGGAGGCAGAGGCAGTTGGATCTCTGTTCAAGGCCAGTCTGGTCTACAGAGTGAGTTCCAGGACAGCCAGAGCTACAGGGAGACCCTGTCGCAAAAAGACCAAAAAAAAAAACCAAACAAACAAACAAAAAAAACCTTGGGTTATGCCTGCCTATAACCCCATCAGTGTGGAGATGGAGATGAGGATCCCTGGGGCTTATTGGCACCATTTGAGCTCCAGACTCAGTGAGAGACCCTGTCTCAAAGGAATAGGGCGGGAGTGATACAGCAGGACACCTCACATTCTTGTCTGGCGTCTGCACACTGCTGTGGACATGCATACACATCACAGTCACCCACACGTACACACATAAACAAAAACAATAAAACAAAAAAAAAATAGTTATGTAGGGCATGCTGTCGCACACCTTTGATTCCAGCATTTAAAAGGCAGAGCAGGTGATCTCTGTGAGATTGAGGCCAGCCTGGTCTACATAGCAAGTTCCAGGCCAGCTGAGTCTTCAGGGAAACACTGTCTGAAAAAAAAAGAAAAACAAAAACAAAAAAATAGTAAAATAAAACTGGATGATGCCGCGATCATGGCCCCAGATCGCCTGCGCAGGGCCACATGGTCTACTGACCTGTGTTCCTCCCTGGCTGATCAGCACTTATACTTTCAGGAAAGCTTGAGAGGGATTCCCCCAGCCACTTTCCAGTCTGATTGTTTTCACAGCCCTTCCTTCCTTGAATCCAACCTCCGTGTCTGTTTATAGCCCTGGCGAAGCCTTCAGGGATCCCTGGAGCCCAGTGCCCATCTGGAGGAAACATCAAGTCCTCCAGGCCAGATGGGGGGCTGCTCTGCCTGGGCAGTCCAGCCCTCACCTGCCCAGCTGAACCAACCTCTACCTGCCTCAGAGGCCTCCCCAGGCCACTGTCTCAGACCCAGACAACACTGAGTGCCCTGCCTGGGTTCTCGAGCTTCCTCAAAGATAGCAGTGCCTTGGGTTCATTCACTGCTGGCGCTGGGTCAAAGTTGGCCAAGGGGGTTTCACATCAAAACATCGCAGTTGCTCCCAATCCCCTTGGGTGCCCTGGATGGTTGAAAGAGTTCCTTCTCTACCCCCAGTCACTCTCCTCCCCTACAGTATGTCATAATTTGGTGTCTGGGAGCTACTTCCAGCCTGACTCCCTGCTGCCCTCTGGAGGCTGTTCCCAGCAATACCCCACCAGGGAACTATACAAATCTCCCAACCGTGGCCCCTGTGTCTCTGTCCCTGAAATAGGAACAAAGGTCCTTGCCCAGCAGGCATGTCAACACATGAGAAGTCTCTTTGAGGACTACAGTTAATGAACTGCTAATGAATACTGACCAAGAGTTCAGTGGAGGAGCCTGCAAAACTGACCAGTGTACACTAAAGGAAGTAACTCTCCGTCAGCCTGCTCTCCCAGGGTCTTTGCACATGCTGTTCCTATTGTGGGAAATCCTCAGGTGGCTTGTCGCCATCTCCTCTGCAGTCAGCTAAGATGCCACCTCTTCCAGAAAGTCTTCCCAACATTCACATCAAGGCCAGCTGTCTTTCTTCCTCTTCCTCTTTTTCTTTCTTTCAAAATATTTTATTTTTAATTTTAATTGTGTGTATGTGTGGTGTGTGTGGGTTTGCACATGTGAGTGCAGTTCATGAAGAGGCCACAATAGGGCATCAGGAGTTGAAGATCAAAAGTCGGAGGCCAGCCTGGGCTACATAGTGACATTCTGTCTTATTTTTATTTTTTATGCATATGAGTATTTTGCCTGCATGTCATGCAATGCCTGTGGAAGCCAGAAGAAGGGATCAGATCTTCTGGAACTAGGGTTAGGGACAGTTGTTAGCCACCATTGTGGGTGTTGGGAACCAAACCCTGGTCCTTTGCAAGAGCAGCCAATACTCTCTCTCGCCCTATGATATTCTTTCTTTAAAAACAAAACAAAACAGGCCGGGCATGGTGGCACATGCTTTAATCTTAGCACTTGGGAGGCAGAGGCAGGCAAATATTTGTGAGTTCAAGGCCAGTCTGGTCTACAGAGTGAGTTCCAGGACAGCTGGGGCTACAGGGAGACCCTGTCTCGAAAAGACCAACAAAACAAAACAAAACAAAACAAAACAAGGAGGGGCTGGAGAGATGGCTTAGCAGAGAGTGCTTGCTGCTCTTCCAGAGGACCCGAGTTCAGTTCCCATCATCCATGTTGGGAGTCTTACCTGCAGGTATCTCTAGCTCCAGAGAGAGATCTGATGCCTCTGGCCTCCTTGGGCACCTGTACACATGTGCATATAACCACACACAGGAACACACATACACATAATAAAAAATAATAAAATAATATAAAAATAAGGAGGAGGTGAAAGAAGGAAGAAATGGAAGAGGAGGAGGAGGAGGAGGAGGGAGAGATCTAGCCAAGGTGCCCAGCCTCATCCTGATGTAGATCCTCCACCAAGGTGGGTGGAGACCCACTGTCTGCTTTCCAACCCGGAAAGTCAATAGCTCCAGGCAAAACCACACATCCGGGTGGAGGTGGAGGGGTGGAGGTGGAGGTGGAAGGTGGAAAGGGGAGGGGGAGGCAAGGAGGAGGGAGGTTGGAGGGACCCTGGATCACAGGGCTGTCCTCAGGCCTCAACCACCTCACCTGGCAACTGGGAGACAGCCCCGCTTGACAACATGCCACAGGGGGGTACTGCCCACCACACCCTCCTGCTCTATAGGACCAAGCATCCCACAGCAGAGGGGCCAGGAAGGAGCTGGACTCCCCAGCACTGGTGTGAGGACGAGATGTGCCTCAGGGGTCTCTCTGCCTCCAGCCTGTGTCCCTGAGGCTGTAACTGCCTGGGTTCTGCTGTCACCTGTCACAGCTTCCCGCTTCAGCCCCACTCAAGTCAAGTGCCAGCCACTCAGGAGTCAAATCACAGGTCCAAGTGCCACCCTGGAGTAGACAAAGGCCAGATGCACAGTTGACTTCTGTTAGAGCAGCCAGGGGTCCAACTTTCTTTAAATTTTTTTTAAAAAATTTATTTGAGGTGCATGTTTTGTGTTTATGTATATAAGTATACTCATCTATGTGCAGTGTGTGCGGTGCCTGTGGAGGTTTTCAGATACCCTGAAACTGAAGTTAGGGACTGTTATTGGCCACCATGTGGGTGCTGGGAACCGAAGCTGCCAGACAGCCAGCGTTTACTGATCCATCTCTCCAGCCTCAAGTGTCCAGGTTTCAGCAGAGACTCAGGAGTGAGCAGCTACTGGCCTGGCTTTCCTGTAGCACAAACCCCAGAAGCCAGAAGAGGAGGTTGAGCTCTGAGAGGGAAAGCCTGCTGGAAGCAGGTGTCACTGGCTTCCTCGGCAGTAACACCTGGGTCTTCTTGTCCAGCAGGTCTGGGGTCCCAACCCTCCCCAGACCCCTAGTTCCCAGCTAGGGTCTCCAGGCAACTGGCTCCTGAGACCGAGGTCCTCAGATAAGTGTCCTTGCCGGTCCTAGTGTAGAGCAGAAGTGGAGATGGAGAGTGACACCTTTCTCATGTCCAGCGCAGCATCTGTCCCGGGCCCCCCTCCCTCACCCAGGGGACAAGTACAGGGGCAGAGGTCAGCATTGCGGAGCCCCAGCACAAAGCATGGAGGCCATTAGCTCAAGATGAACAGCTAGTTGGAAGCCTGTTCAAGACCCCTGGCTCTGGGCTCTGCCTCAGACCTGAGCCCTGGGCACCAACCAGGACTCTGTTGTGTCCAGAGAACTTAAGTATGGCATGGCATCCCAGTGCTCCTACACAGGGCACAGGAAAAGAAGCAGGCATGGGGCTAACCTGACCCTTTGTGTGTGTACATGCATGTGTGTGGTTACATGTGTACATGTGTGTTCATGCTCATGTGTGCACACATGTGCAAGGCAGAGGTTAATCTCAGGTATTATTCATGAGGTAATGTCTATCTTGTTTGTTTAGTTGTTTTTTAAAAAAATTTGACTTTTAGCCGGGCGTGGTGGCGCACACCTTTAATCCTAGCACTTGGGAGGCAGAGGTAGGCAGATCTTTGTGAGTTCAAGGCCAGCCTGGTCTACAGAGTGAGTTCCAGGACAGCTATGGCTACAGGGAAACCCTGTCTTGAAAAGACAAAAAAAAAAAAAAAATTGACATCCACTATGTAGACCAGGCTGGCCTCCATCTCAGAAAGATTGCCTGTTTGCCTGTCCCTGCCTCTTGATTACATTTTTTTTTTTTTTTTTTTNCTCATGGAAGAGAAGGCAATGTACTCAAGGCTCAGTGTCACTGTGGAAGAGGAGGCAGAAAGATTGGAAAGGCCAGGGGAGAAGATGCATGACCATATGGAAGTAGAGTTGTACAGGCTCCTGGAACCTTGCTCATATGAATTTATAGCCATATATCAACGTGCACAAGACCCATGCAAACTCAAGCAGAAACAAACATAGCATAGACCTGTGGAAAAGGGCAGAGCAGGTCCCAAACTTAGTTGAAGAACTATTTGGCAGCTGATTACTGCCTGGTGAGGGAGAGCTGATATTCTTTAAGTGCATAACTCTTGATAATCTGAATAGACTCCAGTAGATGAACTTGCACTGAGGGCCATTAGGGAACACTAACTTGACTTGATAGATCTTGACATAAATGACAGAATGCATGCAATTCAGTGAGGGGGATACTGGAGTGTGTGATAGGGAATAGGTTATAAAGATGAATAAGATGTTGTGTATGAAACACACAAAACTCAATAAAATATATCAAAAATCATAAACACAAAACTCAATAAAACATGTCAAAAATCATAAACACAAAACTCAATAAAATATGTCAAAAATCATAAACACAAAACTCAATAAAATATGTAAAAAATCATAAATAACATTTTTTTGGGTCTTTTTGAGACAGGGTCTCCCTGTGGCCCCAGTTGTCCTGGAACTCACTCTGTAGACCAGGCTGGCCTTGAACTCACAAAGATCCGCTTGCTCCGCCTACCGAGTGCTAGGATTAAAGGCATGCACCACCACGCCCGGCTCCACCTTGTATTTTGATACAGGGTCTCTCCTGGGGACCTTGGGGTGGCCGATTTGGTTACACTGGCTGACCAGTGAACCCCAAGATTCTCCTGTCTTTACCTCTCCTGCTCCGGGATTATAAGTATGTGTCACGTCTCCAGCAATTGACACGGGTGCTGGTACTTGAACTCAAGCCTGCACAAGCAAGCACTTTACCAACTGAGCCTTCTCCTCAAAGGGGCTTCTTCACCTCTCTGGTCCTCTGGGGTGGCAGGGATGAGGGTTCTACAGGCTACGGACCTCAGAGCAGCCAGTTAGGAGGAAGACATGGCAGGCCCGCCGGGCTCATGGGGCCTCTGCTGCCCTGGGATGCCCTCCAAAGGGCTGCTGTTGCCTCCGCCCTGTGTCTGCGGCAGCGATGCCAGGCCTCTGGACTGCTCTCCCTGTTCATCCCTCCAAGCTACCTCTTGCCAGACACCTGGGGAGAGGCTACTAACCCCGTCAGGGCCTAGAGAGAAAAACAGGTGATGGAGGGGACCTTTGGGGACAGGAGGAAGCGAGTCCTGCGGTAACACACGCTCGCACCCTCGTGCACTAGCTCTGAGGCTCTGGACTCCCAGCCTGGTACCCTTTGGCCTGGCTCTCCTTAGCGAGTCCCGAAGGCCCACACGGCTGCCCCCGCAGCCGGCTTCTCTCCTCTGTCTTTGAGGCAGCCTTGAGGGCCCCAGTCGACCCTTCATTGGCTCAGCCGAAGAGGCAGGCGGCCAGCCGGGTTGTGGGGGTGTGGGAAAGGCCCTCCCCTTCGGCTGGTGGGGGACTGGAATGTGCTGAGCAGCGCTGAGCTTAATCCTCATTCATCCTCTTGGGGCCACTGAGCCACTGGGGCAGTGTGGGACAGGACAGCCGGGGTGGGGGTGGGGGGGCAGGCTCGGGGAGACCTGCTCCCACAACAGGACAGTGGATGAATGGTCAGACAGGCCAGCCAGCCAGGGCTCCGAGGAAAGGCATGCCTCCCTCACCCTTTCAGACAGATGGGCCAGGTAAGGGCTCTGGAGTAAGGAGGGGGTGCCCGGGGCATGACCTTCCTACAAACATGGGAGCTGTCTCCAGATGTGTGTGGGACTTTGCAAAGTGGTGATGGCACAGCCAGGCAGACCTGAGGAAGGATGGGCAGAGGGGCTGGCGACTCCGCTGGGATGAACAAGGGCCTCACCAGCTTGGCAAGAACTCTGTTACTGAGCCACACCATCCATCAGCTCCCTCTCTAGCAAGGTGGCTAGAGGGTGGAGTTAAAATATGGGGTCGGGAGGGGCCTGTGACTGTACAGGTCCCAGGGGTGGGGCTCCTGTGCCCCGCCCCAGCTGGTCCTGCTATATCCCCAGCTGGCTTGCCCTTCTAGGTGGCTGAGAGCAATGGCAGTACAGGTACATGATACCCAACCCCACTACGGTTACATATGCTGTAGAAGGGAGCCAGCCCCCAAGGGTGGGGGTCCCCAGATCCACCCACTCCTCCTTGTAGAGCTGGGGTGCTGACTCTGCCTTCTCTTCAGACCCTGGGCGGAGAGGCTGTGGGGATAAGGGTCCACTTGCTCTCACACCTACCTCCCCTCCAGAGTGACACCATGGTGGAGACCTCTGGCTGGAGGGTCCCCTGAATAAACAGGAGCCCAGTGGGGCTCTGATCTCTCTTTTGCTTTAGTTTGAAGCCTTCTGTGCAGGGGGCTTGGCCCCTGGCTGGAGCCTGATGGTACAGGGAATGGCGGATTCTGGAGAGGACAAGTAAGAGGCTTGCCCTTCCCTCCCAAGCCCCCTGGTAGGAGCTTTCTAGGGTCTGAGACCCTTACTACTGTCCCCCAATCAGATTTGAGATCAACTTCCTAACTGACACCGGGGACATCGCCTTCCATGTCAAGCCTCGATTCTCCAGTGCCACCATGGTAGGCAATGCCTTTCAGGGTGGCTGCTGGGGACAGGAGGAAGTGTCCAGTGTCTTCCCGCTGGCTCCTGGGGAGCCCTTTGAGGTGATGGTGCTGGTGGGAGGGAGGAGAGGCTGGGTTAGGGGGACCCAAGGCCTCTGGAGGGGATTATTGTGGCTATTTACGTGGGTTGGTGCAATGGTCTCCTTTTGGGGTCTGGGTGGCCTCTCCTTCCTCAGTTTCCCCATTTTTTACTGGGGTGCTTCCTAAAGAGGGGTCCCCAGCTAGAAACTCTCCTGTCAAGGGTGAGCTGTACTGTGTTATTCTGGGTGGCTAGGATGGCCTCTGGGGCCCATGGTCACTGTCCCCACCTCTGCTTTCCAGATGGAGGTGAGCACAGATGCCGACCACTTCCACATCTATGCCCAGGAGCAAAAGGTGTTGCAGTTCCCACACCGTCACCGGCCCCTGGCCACCATCACCCGGGTGCGGGTGCTGAGCGGCCACCAGCTGGCCCAGGTGGAGCTGGCCAAGAGGAGCCTGAGCTGGGGGTAACGTGCCCACTGTGTCCTTCCTCCCACCCCATCAAAGATCCCTGTTTACCACAGGGCAGCCAGGTCCCCCCACCCCCAGCTGGCTTTGCATATCTATGCCCCACCATCAGCCCCGGTCATCCATGTCTGGCCATCATGGGCAGAGCTAAGACCAGGACCTTGGATTCCTGCAGAGATGGGAGCTACTGAGTGGACTGGACCATAGCTACCCAAGCCAGCCTTGCCTGTCTGTGTGCCCTGCCTCCTGGAGCCACGCCCTAGGAATACTGGGGACCTGTGGTTCTATGTGACCCCCCAGCTCCACCTTCAATAAAATGTGAGCAGGTTGCAGGTGGTGGCTTCTGTGGGGGCTGGGATATATTGGGGGGTATGTCAGCTCCAGATGAGCCCACCTGAGCAATGGGCTTCCTAAGACCCATGCCACAGACACCACCCAGCCCCTCCTCTTGTCCCTGAGAGACAGGGTCTGGGGTTGGGCTATGATAGGGTTGGACAACCTCTGACACTCATATGACAGTCTGTCATGGGATGTGCTCCTGGTCACAGAGCTCAAGGTCCCAGCAGGATCCACAGCCCCTGGGTATCCCCAGGCTCCAGCCCTGGGAGGAATGAGGGGCTCTGGATGGGGTCTTTGGCCCTGTTGGGAGAGTTGGCACAGGGCTCTGTCTGGTCCAGTCTAAGATATCACCTCAGAGGCCCTAGGGTTTCCTGGAAGCTTTCTGCTTCCTGTTGGAGCCCTTCCTGTTTCCTCTCATCCCACCTGGAGGGGAGACGTGCTCCCATCCCTATCGCTCTGTGTGTGTGTGTTTGTGTGTGTGTGCGCGCGCGTGCGTGCGTGCACGTGCATATGGGGCACAGGGAGGGAGGGAGGATCCGGAGAGGCACAGACAGGACCTGAGCCAGCTGACCAGTTTCTGACTTTTCCGCAAGTCTTCTGTCTCCAATGGGAGGAAAGCCCAGGCCTGCCGGGGAAGGGGGCAAACTCAGTGGCGACTCGAGCTGGGGGAGGCGGGGGATGTCAAGGGCTCACACCACAACAGAATTCCTGGAAACTTCCATGACTGTATACTATTTTTAATAAAATAAAATGAAGTTGATCATCTATTCACATGTATATGTCTATCATCTATCAATCATGTTTTATCAGTTACCTGCCTCATCATTTATTTTATATTATGTACTTATGCATGTATATATTTACATTCACACTTGTGTGTACAAAGGCCACAGTACGACATTGGCTCTCTTCCTCTATTGTTGTCTGCCTGTTGCCTTGAGCCAAGGTCTCTCACTGGACTGAAAGTTGACCGATTTGACCAAGCCTGCTGACCAGTGAGTTCTGGACATTGTCCTGTCTCCATCCCCTAGTGCTGGGGTTCGACATGCACAGCCTTGTCTGGCTTTTTATGTGGGTGATAGAAATTTTGACATAAGACCACGTGCTTGCAAGGGCTTTTCTGTTTTTCAATTTATCTATCATCTATCATCTATTTCTATCACACTTTATATTTCTTTTTTTTAATTTTTTTATTAATTTTATTTATTTCTGTATGTGTATGAATGTACTGTCTGCACGCAAGTTTGGGCACCCGTGTCATGCAATGCCGCGGAGGTCAGAAGAGGGTCTCGGATTCCCCTGGAACTGGAGTTTCAGACGGTTCTCGGCTGCCATGTGGGTGCTGGGGATCGAACCTGGGTTCTCTGTAAGAGCAGTCGGCGCTCTTAACCGCTAGGCCGTCTCTCCAGCCCCACACTCTATATTTCTAATTTCTATGTATTTATCTTTCCATTGGCTGTCATCTATTTTTCATTTTTAAATTATTTATTTATTTATTTTTGTTTTTTTCCAGACAGGGTCTCCCTTTAGCCCCAGCTGCCCTGGAACTCACTCTGTAGACCAGGCTGGCCTTGAACACACAAAGATCTACCTGCCTCTCCCTCCCAAGTGCTAGGATTAAAGGCATGCGCCACCACACCGGGCTATTTATTATTTTTTTACGTGTATGAGTGTACTGTCTTCGTGTAGGTTGGTGCACCCATGTCGTGCAAGTGCAATGCTGTGGTCAGAAGAGGGCATTGGATTCCCCTGGAACTGGAGTTAAAGATGGTTCTTAGCTGCCATGTGGGTGCTGGGAATTGAACCCAGGTCCTCTGCAAGAGCAGTCGGCGCTCCTAACCACTGAGCCATCTCTCCAGCCCCTCTCTATTTTT
The DNA here is from genome assembly GCA_009823505.1 of Rhizomys pruinosus. Classification (NCBI taxonomy): domain Eukaryota; kingdom Metazoa; phylum Chordata; class Mammalia; order Rodentia; family Spalacidae; genus Rhizomys; species Rhizomys pruinosus. Next base: position 2,894,562 of record VZQC01003171.1, on the reverse strand, counting down.
CTACTGAGCATCTATCACCTGTCCACATGTCATCATCCCTGTCTAGTATCTGTGTCTATCACTACTGTCTACTGAGCATCTATCACCTGTCCACATGTCATCATCCCTGTTTAGTATCTGTCTATCACTACTGTCTACTGAGCATCTATCACCTGTCCACATGTCGTCATCCCTGTCTAGTATCTGTGTCTATCAGTACTGTCTACTGAGCATCTATCACCTGTCCACATGTCATCATCCCTGTCTAGTATCTGTCTAGTATCAGTACTGTCTACTGAGCATCTATCACCTGTCCACATGTCATCATCCCTGTCTAGTATCTGTGTCTATCAGTACTGTCTACTGAGCATCTATCACCTGTCCACATGTCATCATCCCTGTCTAGTATCTGTCTAGTATCAGTACTGTCTACTGAGCATCTATCACCTGTCCACATGTCATCATCCCTGTCTAGTATCTGTGTCTATCAGTACTGTCTACTGAGCATCTATCACCTGTCCACATGTCATCATCCCTGTCTAGTATCTGTGTCTATCAGTACTGTCTACTGAGCATCTATCACCTGTCCACATGTCATCATCCCTGTCTAGTATCTGTGTCTATCACTACTGTCTACTGAGCATCTATCACCTGTCCACATGTCGTCATCCCTGTCTAGTATCTGTCTATCAGTACTGTCTACTGAGCATCTATCACCTGTCCACATGTCATCATCCCTGTCTAGTATCTGTGTCTATCACTACTGTCTACTGAGCATCTATCACCTGTCCACATGTCATCATCCCTGTCTAGTATCTGTGTCTATCATTACTTTTCAGTCTGTAGTCTATTAGATGCTTGTCTGTTTATCTACCTATTGTCTGTCTGTCTCTCTATTCACCCATCTGTCTATTCTTTCTTTTCACCCCAGGAGCACACTGAGCCCAGCCCTGCCCCAGGGCCTTTGAACTGTTGTTACAGGCTCAGTGCCAATACAGTCTTTTTGTTGTTTTTTGTGGGATTTTTTTGTTGGTTTTTATTTTATTTTATTTTTGTATGTGTATGAGTGTACTGTCTGCATGTAGGTTTGTGCACCCGTGTCGTGCAATGCCGCGGAGGTCAGAAGAGGCAGCTGTTAAAGGCTGAGGCTAAGAACTGCAAAAAAAGCAGTTCGATTCCCAGCACCCACAAATGAGTGCTATCCTTCCAGCTACCCAATACAGTCTTTATAGGTGAGTTGTATAGAGAAAGTAGTCAGTGCTGACACAGGCAACAGAACAGAGGGCAAGGCCCTTGGCTTCAAACATCGGTCCAGATTGAGTCCCAGCTCTGTCCCTTCTATGGGAGACACTGGGCCCTTGTCAGATGGAGATCACAGGAGTCCTAGGCTCTCAGAACATCAATGAATCTCCAACATGTTAATCTCGGGTAATGTGTTTACAGGCTGCCATTGACCATCAGTACTGCAGAGGTCAGACATCCTCTGAGGTTTATAGATAGGGAAACTGAGGCTGGGGGCAGAAAGTCAGCAGGATTGAGAAGAGCCCAGGAATTCAGCTTCCACTCCTGCCCAGGAGTGAGGAAGGCACCTGGGGCCACAGCTGGGCAGGGTGGGAGAGGCAGCCGCAGGCCCCAGGTGGGACAATGGCGTCTCGGACTCCAGCTGTGCAGCTTCCTGTCTCCGCTCACTTCCCCAGCCTGTGTCCTCTGCGTCCTCAGCACAGCTGGCCCTGGCCTCTTCCTGCTGCCCCTGCAGGAGGCCTGGGCTTTGCGTCAGCCAGGAGGGGGTGAGGGGCTCACACAATGTGTCCTGGCCAGTCCTTGGGCTTAGTAGGGCCTGGGGAGAGGGAAGGGGCTGGCCCCTGTGGGGACTGTGTGTGTGTGTGTGTGTGTGTGTGTGTGTGTGTCTGTGTCTGTGTCTGTGTGTATATATGTGTGTGTTTGTGTGTGTCTGTGTGTATGTCTGTATGTGTATGTGTGTATGTGTGTACGTGTGTGTCTGTGTGTATGTGTATGTGGGTATATATGTGTGTATGTGTGTGTCTGTGTGTATGTGTATGTGTGTATGTGTGTACGTGTGTGTCTGTGTGTATGTGTATGTGGGTATATATGTGTGTGTCTGTGTGTATGTCTGTATGTGTATGTGTATGTGTGTATGTGTGTATGTGTGTCTGTGTGTATGTGTGTATATATGTGTATATGTGTGTGTATGTCTGTATGTCTGTATGTGTATGTGTATGTGTGTATGTGTGTGTATGTGTGAATGTGTGAATGTATGTGTGTACGTGTGTGTGTACATGTGTATGTGTGTGTACGTGTGTGTATGTGTGTATATGTGTGTATGTGTGTGTGTACGTATGTGTGTATGTGTGCATATGTGTGTATGTCTGTATGTGTATGTGTGTGTATGTATATGTGTGTATGTGTTTATGTGTGTATGTTTATGTGTGTATGTGTGTGTACGTGTATATGTGTATGTATGTGTGTGTGTGTGTGTGTGTGTGTGTGTGTCCACAGTAGGCACAGGAAGCAGAGAGAAGCTGGAAGTTATCTACTCTCAAAGCCGTCCCCTAGGACGTGCTTCTTCCCGCACCTTCTAAGGGTTCCTTCCCCTAGATGCTACCATAACCTAAGGACCAAGTGTTCAAATGCTGGGAACCTGTGAGGGACACTGTCACAGAAACCACCACACTTAAAAATGAAGTCAGCTGGCAGAAGAAACTGGAAACTTCTCCACCTGAGCCTCATCCAATGAAGAACACATGTGCAGGAAAAGCCCACACTGCACATGTGGGGGAGGGGATGCCATGCACATGCTCTACCAAGGATCACATGCCTCTTGGCCCAGGACTTTTTGAGGCTTTCCCCTAGGCTCATTAACCCACTCCCTTTCTCCAGAGTGCTTCTCTCTCTCTCTCTCTCTCTCTCTCTCTCTCTCTCTCTCTCTCTCTCTCTCTCTCTCTCTGAGACAGGGTCTCTATGCAGTTCTAGCTAGCCTAGAACTTGCTATTTGCACTGGGCTGGCCTGGAACTCACAGAGATCTGCCTGCCTCTGCCTCCTGAGTGTCGGAATTAAAGGTGTGTGCCACCATGCCCTGCCAAGATTTTTTTCTAATTGTGTGTATCTGTCAAGTGTGTGTCTGTATGTGGTTATGTATAAGTGACCATGGAGGTCTGAAGAAAGCATCAGATCCCCTGGAACTGGAGTTATAGGTGGTTGTGAGTCGCCCAGCCTGGGTGCTAGGAACCAAACTCTGGTCCTCTGGAAGAGCTTGCTAGCACGACTAACTGCTAAAAGCCATCTCTCCAACACCATCATCTTTTTTTTTTTTTTGGTCTTTTTGAGACAGTCTTCCTGTAGCCATAGCTGACCTAGTCTCAATCTCACAGAGATCTATCTGCCTCTGCCTCTGAGTGCTGGGATTAAAGGCATGTATCACCTGACTCCCTTTTTGAGTAAATTATCTGTTTCTATTTCTTTTACTTTCTCTTTCTTTTTTTCTTTTCTTTCTTATTTCTTTTTTTTTTTTTTTGGTCTTTTTTGAGACAGGTCTCCCTTTACCCTCAGTTGGCCTAGAACTCGCTATGTAGACCAGGTTGGCCTTGAGCTCAAAGAGATCCATCTGCCTCCGCCTCCTGAGTGCTGTAATTAAACGCGTGCACCACCATGCCAGGCTTGGCTCTGTTTCTAGTTCTAATCATGTGTCCCTGGTCCAATCCTTGCCCTTGGACATAATAACATGGATATTGGGGCTGGAGAGATGCCCCAGTTGTTAAGATCTGGGTTCTGTTCCTAGCACCCACATGGTGCCTAACAACCATTGATACCTTTAGTTCCAGAGACTCAACACCCTCTTCTGGCCTTCACAGGTATTGCACTACACAGGTATGCTAACATATATGCAGGCAAAACACTTAAATTCATCAAATAAAATAAGAACCTGGTATCCCTCATCTGTGGATGCTAATGCCAATTACCTAATTATATGGCAAACTGAGCAGTGTTAATGTGATCTGAAAATAACTGTGCTCTTATATTGTGAATCTCTTAAAAAAATAAAAAAAATATTAAAGAAGAACCTGGATATTTCCATTTATTTAATTATTTAATATTTATTTATTTAGTTAGTTAGTTACTTGGTTAGTAGAGAGGTGGGCTAGGATGAATTTGACACACACATGTGGAGGTCAGAGGACCACTCGCAGGAGTGGGCTTCTCCTTCTGCCATGTGGGTCTCAGGGACGAAATTTTCAGGTGTCATTCTTGGTGACAAGCACCTTAGCCTGCTGAGCCATCCTGCTGGCCCCAAACCTGGATATTTCAGCAGGTTGGCCCCAGGTCATTAGGCAGGCACTCCAGGACTCAGATCTAGGCCCACTACACCAGGATTCATTGACAAACAGCTTTGTGACATGGGAATAAAATGACTCTTCTTGAGAAACAGGGAGTCTGCAGAACAGACTCCACCTAAATGGGGTCAGTTGTGTATGATGGTCAGACTACACCCCGGAGCAGGAACGATCGCCTCCTGACAACCAGCATAGCCCCAAAGCCATGGGGACTTCTTGGGAATACTTTGCAAGACCAGAGCTGACAGGATTAACCACAGCAGCCTTGACTAGGACTGCTTAGCTATGTAGCACCCCCCCCCAGCAGTACTTCCTCTTTTAAACCCAAAGTGCCTCAAAGATGGAGCCAGAGTCACTGGATCCATTGATTATATTTGCTCTCTAATTGGTAGAGTGCCTGTCCAGCATGTGCCAGACCCTGGCTTCCCACCCCAGGACTGCATAATCCAGGGGCGTGGCACATACCTGTAATCCCAGCCCTCGAGACATGAAAGCAGGAATCTTAAATTCAAGTCCATCCTCAACACATCACCCAACACAAGTGAAGGCAGAGGCTAGAGTAAGACAAACTCCAGGCCAGACTGGGTATGCAGATAGACCCAGTCTCACAAAAAGCAAAGGCTGTAGGCATGGTAAGCAGTAGAGCCCTACCCAGAATCCTCCAGTGAGAGGCTAGGGTATGTGGCTCAGTGGTACAGCTCCTGCCTAGAATCCTCCAGCGAGAGGGCATACTGCTGTCTGTAATCCCAGCACACAGGAGGCAGAGACAGGAGTTCAAGGCCATCTCCATGAGATCCTGTCTACTGCTGTCTGTAATCCCAGCACACAGGAGGCAGAGATGGGAGTTCAAGGCCATCTCCATGAGACCCTGTCTACTGCTGTCTGTAATCCCAGCACACAGGAGGCAGAGATGGGAGTTCAAGGCCATCTCTATGAGACCCTGTCTACTGCTGTCTGTAATCCCAGTACATAAGAGGCAGAGATGGGAGTTCAAGGCCATCTCCATGAGACCCTGTCTACTGCTGTCTGTAATCCCAGCACACAGGAGGCAGAGACGGGAGTTCAAGGCCATCTCCATGAGACCCTGTCTCAAAAAATTAAAATTACTTTAATCATTGGGATAATTGTTGCCAGGGGTATGGGAGGGAGGTGTGGTGGGTGACAGGAAACCCCCCAGCTATCCTCCCTGTCTCAATGGCAGGAGCAGACATTCTGTATTTGTAAAACCCATTGAACTGCACAGCACAAAGAGCCACCTTCAGTGTATGCAAATTTTAAAAACATTAGCCAGGATGCCAGGGGAGCCTGGGATGGAATGCAGTGGGCACAAGGGATGCTAATTGAATTACAAAGCTATGACATCACCCTGAAAAGGGATGGGAGAGGGGCTGATCTAAGCCATTCAAGACAACACTATTTTGTCCAAAGAGTATAATGTGGAGGATGGAAGCAGCCATGTACCAACACCGAGTTCGGGCAGGTGAGGTTGCTTCTCACAGGGTATGTGGCTTAGCTGTTCTGAAACCTGCAGACTAGGATGGAGCAGAGAGAAAAAAGATTGTAGACAAGGGCAGTCTGGCTTCCTCTGCCAGAGGGGGCGGGGGGTGGACTCAGCACAGATTAAAAAGAAATGCTGTGATGACAGGACAGCCACAAACAGAAGAGTGAGGTTGGACCCCTGCCTTACGCAGTAGGCAGAAATTAATGCAAGCGCCATCGGAGCCCTGAATGTAGCGGCTAAAACTATTGAACTCTTAGAAAAAAACATGGGATGGGGCGGTGCTTCCTGGGTTTGGGCTTGGTAATGATCTCATGAATAGAATTCCAAAAGTACAAGCAACAAAAGAAAAACAGAGACGTTGGATCTCATCCCAATTTAAAGCTTAGGTGGATCAAAGGACTCCATCCACTGGGAGGAGGCGGTCCATAGAATTGAAGACCATGGTTTGAAAGTCAGATGGGGGTAGGTACTAACGGTTGTGGTGCAAGCCTGTGATCTCAGCACTTAGGAGGCCGAAGTAGGACTGTTAGACGTCTGTGGCCGGCCTGGACTACATAGTAGTACCCTATTTCAAAGATTGAAAGACAAAACAAAATAATATATCTGAGCTAAGATGAGATGGCTCAACAATTAAGAGCTATGCTGCTCTTGCGGAGGACCCAGGTTTAGTTCCCAGCATCCACTTGGCAGCTAACAACACCTGTAACTTCCTCTTCTGGCCTCCGTGAGCATTGCATGCAGATGGCGCAGTTACATACATCCATGGAGGTAAAACATTCACACACATATAGTAAAAATAAATATTGAAGTATTTTATTTATTGGGGCTGGAAAGAAGGCTCCCTGAGTAACAGAACTGGCTGCTCTTGCAGAGGACCTGGGTGCAGTTCCCATCACGCACATGGTGGCTGACTACTGCCTGTAACTCCAGTTCAAAATCCAATGCCGGGGGCTGGAGAGATGGCCTAGCGGTTAGGAGCGCCGACGCTCTCGCAGAGGACCCGGGTTCGATCCCCAGCACCCACATGGCAGCCGAGAGCTGTCTGAAACTCCAATTCCAGGAGAACTCCAGTTCCAGGGGAATCCGAGACCCTCTTCTGACCTCCGCGGCATTGCACGACACGGGTGCACAGACTTGCATGCAGACAGTACATTCATACACATACAGAAATAAATAAACTTAATTAAAAAATAAACTAAAAAAAAAATTAAAAAAAAAAAAATCCAATGCCTTCTTCTGACTCCTGGGCTGGTTTCAAACTCACAGAGATCTATATCCCCCAGTCTCCCTAGTACCATGCCTGGGCCAGCTGCCTAGGGATGGCACTGGCCACAGCGAGCTGGACCCTCCTGCATCAATTAACATCCATCAAGAAATGCCCCACAGACATGACCACAGGCCAGTCTGATGGAGGAGATTCCTCAACTGAGGTTCCCTCTTCCCAGGTGCCTCTAGCTCACAAAAACTAAGCAGCACAAGCCGGGCGTGGTGGCGCACGCTTCCTCATCCCCCCCATGGGGTGCGCGCGTGTGCGCCCTCGCCCGCTCAGGCCCTCGGCGGAGCCGGGACGGTGCATCGCGGGTCTCGCGCCCGTCCCGTGTCGTGGCGTGTTTCGCGCCCCTGGTGTCGGGGGGTTTGGGGGGGGAGACGCCTTTAATCCTAGCACTCAGGGGGCAGAGGCAGGCGGATCTTTGTGAGTTCAAGGCCAGCCTTGTCTACAGAGCGAAGTTTCCAGGACAGCTGGGGCTCACAGGGAGGACCTTGTCTCAAAAAAAAAAAAAAAAAAAAAAAAAAAAAACCAACTAAGCAGCACAATGCAGTGTTCAGAGTACCACCCTTGGACCTTGGCCCTTCTCGTTTGAGATGTGGCGACAAGTACGTCCACAAGCTGGGGATGATGGAGAGGGTGTTCCCCGTGGCCGTGTGCAGCACAGCTCCAGTGCACCTGGCTGTTGGCTGGGGTTCCCTCCCCTTTGGGCCCCACTGTCCATCACTCATTCGGTCTTTGCAGTCAACACCTCCTGAAAACTCTTCGGCTGCAGACACCTGTTGGCCAGAGCTGTCTTTTCAGCACCAAGTGGGGCCTCCGTTCAACCAGGGCTGCCAAGGGGCTGAATCCCATCTCCCCCTTAACCTGTTCATAGAGGCCCCTGGGGGTTGAGGCTAAGAACAGGGCAGGCCAGGGCTCCAGAAAACAGGAACCAGGATTCCGGGGACCATGAGTCCTTGTAGGGTTGTAGGCAGGAGGGACTTGGGGAAACAGGAAGACTGATATGACTGAGGCTTCCACATTACACGATGGTGGTGGGCGGAGGCCGGGGTGGATCCTCAAGAGGAGGGTACTGGCCTGTCCACAATGCAGCCTTGGCCTGCCTGAAATTCCCAGAGATCTGCCTGCCTCTGCCTCCGGAGCGCCGGGATTAAAGGCGTGCACCACTCCTGGCCACACATACATTTAGAATGCTATTGTCATTTCTTCTCATCTTTTCTCTTCTTTTTTTTTTTATTAATTTTATTTATTTCTGTATATGTATGAATGTACTGTCTGCATGCAAGTTTGTGCACCCGTGTCGTGCAATGCTGCGGAGGTCAGAAGAGGGTGTCGGATTCCCCCTGGAACTGGAGTTCTCCTGGAATTGGAGTTTCAGACGGTTCTCGGCTGCCATGTGGGTGCTGGGGATCGAACCCGGGTCCTCTGCAAGAGCGGTCGGCGCTCTTAACCACTAGGCCATCTCTCCAGCCCATCTTTTCTCTTCTTTTTAATATTTATTTATTTATTTGTGTGTGTGTGTGTGCGTGTATGTGTGTGTGTGTGTATGTGTGTGTGTAGCGTGATCCAGGAAGCTCAGATCCCCTGGAGCTAGAGTTACAGGCAGTTATGAGCTGTCCTCTGTGGGTGCTCTTAACCACTGAACCATCCATCTCTTCATACTTTCTTCATGTGTATATATGTGTGTAAGTATGTGTGTGTGTGTGTGCCTGTGTGCACATTCCCGTGTGACTGCAGGCACACTCGTGCCTTGGCCACATGTGCAGGTCTGAGTACAGCCTCGGGTGTCAGTCCTAGCCTAGGTCCCACCTGGTTTGAGACAGGGCCTTGCTTTCTGTTGCATAAGCCAGGTTGGCTGGCCGGTGAGCTTCAGGGGAGTCTCCTGCCTCTTCCTCCCCTCCCAGTAGGACTGCTGAGATCACGGAGCGCGCTGTACCACCTGGCTTTATATGAGTTCTGAGGAATTTGAACTCAGGCTCTCATGCTCACGCAGTGAGCACTTTGCCCGCTGAGCCATCTTCTTGGCCTTCTTTTCTTTCTGAGACAGGGTCTCTGTAGGCTTAGGCTGACATTGACCTCTACATGTACCAAGGTTGACCTTAAATTCCCCATCCTCCTGCCTTCTGGGGTCACAGGTGTGCACCATCATGTGTGTTTATGGTTCTGGGGATGGAACTCTGGGTTTTGTGCATGCGAGGCAAGCACTGTGCATGCAGGCAAGCACTCTACCAACTGAGCACATGGGGCAAGCACTCTACCAACTGAGCACATGGGGCAAGCACTCTACCAACTGAGCACATTCCCAGCCAATTAACCGTTCTTTTCATGAAGGAGGTTGTGCTGGATAGCTTTAGTGTCAACTTGACATACCTGGGTTGAGGGGACCTCAATTGGGGAATTGGCTCCATTGGATTGGCCTGTGGCCACATCCGTGGAGTATTGTCTTGATGTTCGAGCAGTGTGGGAGGGCCCAGCCCACAATGAGTGTGCCACCCTGGACAGGTTGTTGTGTACCATATAAGAAGGCAGGCTGGGCATGAGCCAGGGGAGCAAGCCAGTGAACAGCATTCCTCCGTGGCCTGTGCTTCAGCTCCTGCCTCCAGGTTCCTGCCCTGAGTTCCTGCCTTGGGCTCCCTAAGTGATGAACTGTGACCCAGGAGATGTAAGCTGAATAAACCCTTTCCTCCCCAAGTTGTTGTTGGTCGAGTGTTATTGTCACAGCAATGGAAGACAAAAACTAGAACAGAGGTCTGAAATTGCAAACATTGTTTGTCGACGACATGGAGCCTGAGAGCTGGGGAGGGGTAGGTTACTTCTGGGCTCTGGCCAAAGTCCTGCCGTCTGGGAGCCAGGAAGACAGGCAGGGAGTGGGAAGTCGGGCATAGCAGTGGCCGGGCCGGATGGAGTGGCATCCAGGCTGCTGGAGTCCAGGGGAGGCCCGGAGGGTACCCACTGTGCTCTGGCCAACTGCCTAGAACATCCTGGAACAACTTGGAGGTGGGGGCTGCCTCCTTCTCAGAGCACATCAGGCCCTGTCTTTACAGAGTGGGCCACACCAAGTGTTGGCATCAGGAGGCAGCATCATGTCTGCTCAGGAGGCAAAGTGTTATCAACAGGCAGGGACCCGGCTGGCTCCCCCTGAAGACCTGAGAGGAGATTCAACTGGTCTCTCTCCTCTCTCTCTAGCCCAGACCCCCACTTCCTTCACCGTGTACCCCACCATCCTGACAGCCATTCAGAGCCTGTCAACATGGGCCCAGGTCCAGCCTAGGAGACAAAGCCTTCTCCCCTGGCCCCAGCCTGGCTGACCCTGGATGGGTAGCTGGCATGGCTGCTGGGACAGCCCTTTGCCATGGATACCGCCACCCACACTCGGCTCAGAGGTGGCCATTGTTTCTCTGCCAGTGCGTGGCAAGCACCCAAGAGCCCAGGCTGGCACAGCCACAGTGGTGTCTCTGGCCACGGGATGGGACAGATCATTTTCCCACGAACTGGACCCAAGTGGCCCTAAGAGGGTGAGTTGGTAGATGGAGGAACTGAGAAGTGTGTTAGCCAGCAGATCCAGTGGGAATCAGGCGACCCCACGTGAAAACGTCCCCCACTTCGAGGCCTTCATGGGGCTCCCACCCCACTCGCTATCACCTGAATGACACCATCCCTACACTTTCTCCATCCATGCAGAAGCACCAACTTCTCCTTGGAGACCTTTCTGGCCCCCACATGGTCTTGGGCACTGAGCACCCTGGGTTCGCCTCCTTGTGGCTCAGACAGAAGGGTCCCTAGGAATCCAGCCAGACCCTCTCTGTTCTCGTTGCCCGAATTGGCCTCAGTCGGCTCTCAGCTGTGCCTGCTGTGGTTTGGGTCTCAGATGGACCCACTGCAAGGTGGGTCGTTGCTTATATTCACGGACTCATTCCACTGCCCTCAGAGCCTCCAGCCCAAGCAGGGTGAGGACTAAGAAGGAGAAATCTGAGCAGTGCTGGGCTCAAACCTGCCTCTACCCTTCCCATTGGGCACTCATCTAATTCTTGTTTTATTTTTTATATTTTTAATGTATCATCAGATTGGAGAAATGCGCACTAGTTTGAACACTAAGCTGCTCTTTGCCGGATCGGGTTCAGTTCCCAGACACCCACACCCCCCCTCGTCCCGGACTTACACCTTCTCCCTAACCCCCGTTCAGTATCAGTGCCCTCTTCGGACTCTACACGCACTTGATGCATCCTCGTGCACTTACCATGCACCGGAAAACAACCCAAGCAACAAATAACAATTATAAAAAATCTATCATTACTATATAACATACACATAAATTTAATAACAAATTATCATTATGAGCAAGTGTGTTGAGTGTGTTGTGTGCTCTGTAGCGCGAGAGAGCACCCTGATGTCGAGGGAGAGAGCGAGGCGAGAGAGAGAAATGTGTGCTTGAAGGAGGGTATGTACCGCACCTGCCACAGCAATATGGAGGTAAAAAGATACCTTTCAGGATTTGGTTCTCTCCTTCCAACATTGTTTTGAGGCCAGGTCTCTCTTGTTTCTGCCTATCACTGTTGACCCAGCTTAGCTATGGCCCCTGTGATGCTTCTAAAGAGTATTATCTCTGTCTCTCTTTTTTCGTGTCCATATCAGCAGGGATGCTCAGGATTATAGGATTATAGTCAAACCCTTAACGTACCCATCTTTTAAAATATTAATTTTTATTGTTGTATGATGAGAATTTTACCCTACAACTGTGTGACACCAGTACACTCATGTCTGCTAATGCCCCCACTCGGAGACCAGAAGAGCGGTATCACGATCCTACTGGAACTGGCTGCTTACAAACATTGTGTTCTGGTTTGCTGGGAATCTGAACCCCAAGACTTTCTTGCATCAGAGCAGCGCAGTGCTGTTAACCCATTGAGCCACCTCCCCTCTCCCAGGCCCCATGGACAGCTTTCCATAGGCTTAGGAAGAAGTCATTTCTTGTCTCTTTTCTTTTTCTTTCCTTTTCCCNGGGAGCAAGCCAGTGAACAGCATTCCTCCATGGCCTGTGCTTCAGCTCCTGCCTCCAGGTTCCTGCCCTGAGTTCCTGCCTTGGGCTCCCTAAGTGATGAACTGTGACCCAGGAGATGTAAGCTGAATAAACCCTTTCCTCCCCAAGTTGGTGTTGGTCAGAGTGTTTTGTCACAGCAATGGAAGACAAACTAGAACAGAGGTCTTGAAATTGCAAACATTGTTTGTCGACGACATGGAGCCTGAGAGCTGGGGAGGGGTAGGTTACTCTGGGCTCTGGCCAAGTCCCTGCCGTCTGGGAGCCAGGAAGACAGGCAGGGAGTGGGAAGTGGGCATAGCAGTGGCCGGGCCGGATGGAGTGGCATCCAGGCTGCTGGAGTCCAGGGGAGGCCCGGAGGGTACCCACTGTGCTCTGGCCAACTGCCTAGAACATCCTGGAACAACTTGGAGGTGGGGGCTGCCTCCTTCTCAGAGCACATCAGGCCCTGTCTTTACAGAGTGGGCCACACCAAGTGTTGGCATCAGGAGGCAGCATCATGGGTGCGTCAGGAGGCAAAGGGTGTTATCAACAGGCAGGGACCCGGGCTGGCTCCCCCTGAAGACCTGAGAGGAGATTCAACTGGTCTCTCTCCTCTCTCTCTAGCCCAGACCCCCACTTCCTTCACCGTGTACCCCACCATCCTGACAGCCATTCAGAGCCTGTCAACATGGGCCCAGGTCCAGCCTAGGAGACAAAGCCTTCTCCCCTGGCCCCAGCCTGGCTGACCCTGGATGGGTAGCTGGCATGGCTGCTGGGACAGCCCTTTGCCATGGATACCGCCACCCACACTCGGCTCAGAGGTGGCCATTGTTTCTCTGCCAGTGCGTGGCAAGCACCCAAGAGCCCAGGCTGGCACAGCCACAGTGGTGTCTCTGGCCACGGGATGGGACAGATCATTTTCCCACGAACTGGACCCAAGTGGCCCTAAGAGGGTGAGTTGGTAGATGGAGGAACTGAGAAGTGTGTTAGCCAGCAGATCCAGTGGGAATCAGGCGACCCCACGTGAAAACGTCCCCCACTTCGAGGCCTTCATGGGGCTCCCACCCCACTCGCTATCACCTGAATGACACCATCCCTACACTTTCTCCATCCATGCAGAAGCACCAACTTCTCCTTGGAGACCTTTCTGGCCCCCACATGGTCTTGGGCACTGAGCACCCTGGGTTCGCCTCCTTGTGGCTCAGACAGAAGGGTCCCTAGGAATCCAGCCAGACCCTCTCTGTTCTCGTTGCCCGAATTGGCCTCAGTCGGCTCTCAGCTGTGCCTGCTGTGGTTTGGGTCTCAGATGGACCCACTGCAAGGTGGGTCGTTGCTTATATTCACGGACTCATTCCACTGCCCTCAGAGCCTCCAGCCCAAGCAGGGTGAGGACTAAGAAGGAGAAATCTGAGCAGTGCTGGGCTCAAACCTGCCTCTACCCTTCCCAATTGGGCACTCATCTAATTCTTGTTTTATTTATTTTATATTTTTTAATGTATCATCAGATTGGAGAAATGGCTGACTAGTTTGAACACTAGCTGCTCTTGCAGAGGATCTGGGTTCAGTTCCCAGCACCCACATGGTGGATCACAATTCTCCATAACCCTAGTTCCATGGGTTCCAGTGCCCTCTTCTGGACTCTACAGGCATTGCATGCATACGGTGCACTTACATGCAGGGAAAACACAAGTAAAAAATAAAATTAAAAAAATTATCATTACTATATAAATAAATAAATTTAAAAAATTATCATTATGATGAATGTGTGTGTGTAGTGTGTGTGTGTGTGTGAGAGAGAGAGAGAGACAGAGAGAGAGAGAGAGAGAAATGTGTGCTTGAAGGAGGGTATGTACCGCACCTGCCACAGCAATATGGAGGTAAAAAGATACCTTTCAGGATTTGGTTCTCTCCTTCCACATTGTTTTTGAGGCAAGGTCTCTCTTGTTTCTGCTACACTGTGGACCCCAGCTTAGCTGGCCTGTGAGCTTCAAAGAGATTCTCTTGTCTCTGCCTTCCATATCAGAGGGATGCTAGGATTATAGATGCACATCACCGTACCCATCTTTTAAAATATTTATTTTTATTGTATGCATATGAGAATTTTACCTACATGTCTGAAAGTACACTCATGTCCTGCAATGCCCATGGAGACCAGAAGAGGGTATCAGATCCACTGGAACTGGAGTTACAAACCATTGTGGGTGCTGGGAATTGAACCCAGCTTCTCTGCAAGAGCAGTCAGTGCTGTTAACCATTGAGCCATCTCTCCAGGCCCCATGGACAGCTTTCCATAGGCTTAGGAATCAGTCAGGTTTTTGTGGCAAACACCTTTGCCACATGGTCAGCCTCCATATTCTATTTTATTATTTTATTTTATTGATTGATTGATCCAGGGCTTCATGTATCCCAGGATGGTCTTTAGATGATTATGTAGCAAGGGTTTCCCTGAACTTCTGGTCCCCCTCTCCCCTCTCAGCTCTGACACGACAGGCGTGCATCCCGCTCTCAGCTCTGACACGACAGGCATGCATCCCACTCTGACACGACAGGCATGCATCCCGCTCTCAGCTCTGACACGACAGGCATGCATCCCGCTCTCAGCTCTGACACGACAGGCATGCATCCTGCGCTCAGCTCTGACATGACAGGCATGCATCCCCGCAGACCTTTCTATGCTAGGCCCTCTACCAACCAAGCTGCATTCCCTACCCCTATTTCTCAAAAAAAATTTTGGTCTTTTTGAGACAGGGTCTCCCTTTTAGTCCCAGCTGGCCTGGAGCTTGCTCTGTAGACCAGGCTGGCCTTGATCTCACAGAGATCCACCTGCCTCTGCTTCCAGAGTGCTGGGATTAAATGTGTGGGCCAGCAAGAATTTTTTTTTAAGGTTAAAAAAATTTCCTGATTTAAAAAAAAAAATCTGAGGGGCTGGAGAGAGATAGTTCAGTGGTTAAGAGCACTGGCTGCTCTTGCAGAGGAACTGGGTTTGGTTCCCAGCACCCACATGGCAGCTATCAAGCGACTTTAACTCTAGTTCCTGGGGATGTGATGACCTCTTTTGATTTCCATGGCATTCTACAACACAGGCATACTTACCTATATGTAGGCATATAGTCTACAACACAGTCATACTTACATATATGTAGGCAATGCACTCATAGGCATAAACTAAAAATAACAATTAAAAAATCTGAGGAAAGTTGTTGCTAGCAAACTTGTTTTCAAATAAACACTAAAGGAGGTGCTGGAGACATGAGAAAACCTGACCCCAGGTGGCAACTCCACACCACAGAGAGAAACGCAAACACCAGCATGGAAGCTACGTGTATTCGTGTGGAAGGATGGTGGAGGGTGGAGTATGCCTGTCATCCCAGCACTCAGGAGCTGAGGCAGAGGGATTGCCACAAGTTCAAGGTCAACCTGGACTATAGAATGGGTTATAGTCTAGCCTGGGGTATAGTTTAAAAGCCTGTCTTTAAAAAGAAAAACAGTTCATGGGATGTGGTGGCCCACTGGTGCTGCGAGCCTTTAATTTTAGCACTCGGGAGGCAGGCAGATCTCTGCGAGTTCAAGGCCAGCCTGGTCTACATAGCAAACTCCAGGCCAGCTGGTCATAAAGGGAGACTCTGTCTCAAAAAGACCAAAAAAAGAAAAGAAAAACCATATGGTTTTTTGGTTTGTTTCTTTTTTTTTTTTTTTTTTTTTTTTTTTTTTTGGTCTTTTTGAGACAGGGTCTCCCTGTAGCCCCAGCTGTCCTAGAACTCACTCTGTAGACCAGGCTGGCCTTGAACTACAAAGATCCACCTGCCTCGGCCTCCCAAGTGCTAGGATTAAAGGCGTGTGCCACCACGCCTAGCGACAAGAAAACTATATGTTATTAAGTGTGTATATATGTACATACAAATATTTTGGACAAAGCTTAGATAAGTGGATTTTTTTCTTAACCTTTTTTTCTCTTTCTTTCTTTCTTTTTTTTTTTAAGCTGAGTGACAGTAAATTTGTTAAGAAAATCAAAAAAGAATTCCCAAGAGTGGGAGGAGTCCATAGAGAAAGACCCTCTTTTCTCAACTTCTTCAAAAGATGAAAGATGCCAGGCATTTAGTGTACATGGGAGACTAGGAGAGGCTCCTGAGTTCTGGGCCTCTCTGGATACAATGAGATCCTGTTTCAAAAACAATTACTGCTGGACATGGGGAGGCAGGTGTATCTATCTGTAAGTTCAAGGCCAGCCGGGACTATGGAGAGACCCTGTCTCAAAATGACCAAAACCAAAATAGAACAAAATTAATTAATCTTTAAAAAATTAAAGAGAGCTGGGAATGTGACTTAGTAGTTGAGTACCTCCCTAGAATCTGCCAAAGGACTGGAGATGTGGCTCAGTGGTAGAGCACCTGCCTAGAATCCCCCAGTGAGGGGCTGGGGTGTGGCTCAGTGATGGAGCACCTGCCTAGAATCCTGCAGTGACAGGCTAGAGTGTGGCTCAGTGGTAGACCAACTACCTAGAATCCCCCAGTGAGGGGCAGGGGTGTGGCTCAGAGGTAGAGCACCTGCTTAGAATCTCCCAGTGAGGAACTGGGGTGTGGCTCAGTGGTAGACCACCTGCCTAGAATCCCCCAGTGAGGGACTGGCTGTGGCTCAGTGGTAGAGCACCTGCCTAGAATCCCCCAGTGAGGGGCTGGCTGTGGCTCAGTGGTAGAACACTTTCCTAACAAGCCCTCATTTATCTCATTACAAAGAAGCAAAGTTGCTGCATTTTGAATCTGAAATGTCCCTCATGGGCTCCTGCTTTGAGGGCTTGTTCCAAGATGATGGAGCTGTTTTGGGACACTGTAGTATTTGGGGAGGTGGGGTCTGATTGGTAGAAGTAAGTCATAGAGGTCGGTGTTACACAGAGCCTGGTTGCTGTTGATTCTCTGCTTCCTGTCTCATGATTTGACCAGCTTTGTGCCCACCCCCACCCCCACCCCCACCCCCATGCCCCAGCTGCCACACTGTTTCCACCACAATGCTCTGAAACTGTGAGCCAAAATGAGTTTTTTTTCTTAAAATTTTTATTATTATTATTATTTATCTTTGTATGTGTATGAATGTATTGTCTGCATGCAGGTCTGTGCACCCGTGTCGTGCAATGCCGCGGAGGTCAGAAGAGGGCGTCGGATTCTCCTGGAATTGGAGTTACAGACGGTTCTCAGCTGCCATGTGGGTGGCTGGGGATCGAACCCGGGTCCTCTGAAAGAGCAGTCGGTGCTCTTAACGGCTAGGCTATCTCTCCAGCCCCATAGTTTCTTTAGGTTCCTTCTGTCAGTGCGTAGCGAGCTCCAGACAGGGAGACACTGTCTCAAAAAGACAGGAAAAAAAATCAGAAAAAGTAGAAGCAAACAGATGTTTAGCAAGACAGCCAGAAAACAAAAAACAAAAAGACAAGAAAAAGAAGAAATTTCAAATGAATACAAATTATCAAGGTTAGAAATGAAAAGCGATATCACCAAACCTGCAGAAACCAACAGAATGCAAAACTCAGGGAAAATGCAGAGTCCTTCCTAGAAAGAAACAACTTTCAAAACTGACTTAAGGGGGTGGAGAGCTGCCTCTGTGGTTAAGAGCACTGACTGTTCTTGCAGAGAACCCAGGTTCAGTTCCCAGTATCCACCTGACAGCTAACAACCATCTTTAATTCCAGTTCTAGAGGACGCCAACACCCTCTTCTGGCCTCCTTAGGCATTGCACAGATGTGGTATACATACAAAGATGCACGCAAACATACATATAAAATAAAAAGAAATAATAGCTTATAAAAAACGATTTAAGAAATTGAACAGGCTCAGTGATGCACAGCTGTTATCCCAGCACTTGGGAGGTTGGAAGCAGGACGATCAGGAGTTCAAAGTCACTAATGGTGAGTTTCAGGCCAGCCTGGGCTACAATAGACATTGAACTTGGATCTTTATGGTTGTATGAATAGAAACACTTTTCCATCTGAGCCCCAATATTTATTATTATCCCAGGCCCAATATTCACTATTATTATTATTATTATTATTATTAATCACTGTTTTATTTTGGATCCTTGAAGCAGTCTCATTATGCAGCACAGGCTGAAATTCACTATGTAGTCCAGGCTAGCCTTGAATTCACAATCCTCCTGTCTCAGCCTCCCAAGTGCTGGATTGCCAGGAATGTGCCACGTACAAGAACAGACATTTAATTACTTTTCTTTTTCTTTTTGAGACAGGGTTTCCCTGTAGCCCCAGCTGGCCTGTAATTCACTATATCGACTAGGCTGGCCTTGAACTCACAGACATCAGCCTG
>VZQC01003171.1:2858640-2871140 GCA_009823505.1 Rhizomys pruinosus | reverse complement strand
GCACCACTAAGTGGACTCAGTGTGTGTGTGTGTGTGTGTGTGCATTTATACATGTATTTATAAATGTATATATGATGATCGAAATCAAAGAGTCAGTCATGGTGACCAACACTTTAACCCCCTGCTTGAGAGGCAGAGGTAGGCAGATCTCTGCAGGAGTAAGGCCAGCCTGGTCTACATAAAGCAAGGTGCAGGACAGCCAGAGCTACAGGGAGACCCTGTCTCAAAAACACCAAAAAAAAAAAAAGGGCAAAACAAAATGAACAAGCTTAGAGACGGTTGAGGGGAGACATGGAAGGAGTTGGAGGGGCACGGGGAGGGGTGGGAATAACACAAATAAATCCTCTTGTATGAAATTCTCAAAACAACAACAGCAACAACAAAACCACTGGCTGTTCTTGCAGAGGACCCAGGTTCAGTTCCAAGCACCACAAGGCCGTTTACCATAGCCTGTAACTCTAGTTCCAGGAGGTCCGATGTCTTCTGGCCTCCGCGGGAATTCCAGGCACATAGTGCCTTTACATACTTGTAGGTAAACACTCATACCTATAAAATTAAAGTAAATACATTTTTTTGGTCTTTTCGAGACGGGGGTCTCCCTGTAGCTCCAGCTGTCCTGAAATTCGCTCTGTAGACCAGGCTGGCCTTGAATTCACAAAGATCCACCTGCCTCTGCCTCCTGAGTGCTAGGATTAAAGACGTGCGCCACCACGCCCAGCAGTAAATACATTTTTTTAAATGAAAAAAAAATCATTTGTGGTGGTTGAGGATGCATAAAGCCTGGGTTCCATCCCCAGCACGACGTAAGGGTGCACACCTGGATCCCAGCACCCGAGAGGTGGATGCAGGAGGATCAGCCTTAGCTAACAGTAAGTTTGAGGCCAGCCTGGGCTGCCTGTTACCCTGTTTAAATAAACAAACAAAAACTAAACACCGGAAAGTCAAATAAAACCCATTTGTAGCCCATATCTCTTCAAGGGACCCCAGGGAGGGCTGCCAGACTGTTACATGCAAGGAAGCCTTGCCGTGTGGGGCCGAGGGGGCTGAGGCCCAAGTCAGGGAGCTGCCACAGGACATCTAGGGTGAGCCTCCAGGTAGATGCTGGGTAGAGCCATCCTGGGTTACTGTGGAGCTGGCTCAGTGGATAAGAGCGCCTTGCTGTGCAAACATAAGGACCAGAGTTCAAATCTCTAGTACCCACATAGAAAGCCAAGGGCTTGTGGGGCCAAAGAGGCCAGGGCTCCAGCTGATGCTAGACTGAGAATTGAGGGAGCAGATAATTTATGATCCAGCCAAGCCCACCATTACCCACAGAGGGGACAGTGGCGTGGGCCTGGGGACACTGTGAGGAGGAAGTCCTTAAAATTTCCTAGAAGCAAAAGGGGTCTGCGAAGAAAGGGTCAGACTGGAGACCACAACACAGTGTGGCCTCTTCCTTCCTGCTCACGGTAGGTGTGTATGGGGGGGGGGCAGTACAGGGGAAGCATGGGTCGGTTGCTTGCCGTGGCTCAGGGCACATTTGTTACCCATCTGGCTGTACCTCTCATCCTGAGAGCCGGAGCCTCCCCAGCCACAGTCCCTGTCTGCCTGGAAGACCAAGACAACTTGTATCCAGAGACTAATAAGACTAGGACCAAGACAACTTGTCTCCAGACCTAGGACACAAGTCACATTCGAGAAGCAGGACAGGAGCTGAGGGTGTTGCTTGGTGAGAGAGTGTTCCTGGAAAGCAGAGAGACCTGAAATGGGACATGGCTATGCACTCTCAGCCCCACCCCCAGGTGATGCACTTCCTCCAGCAAGGCCGCCCCTCCTTGAAGATTCCATCACCTCCTCACACAGCACCACGGAGCTTGTGCCTATGGGGGACACCTCCTTCCAACCACCACGGGGCCAACACAGGCCTGTTTCCATCAAAGAAGTCATAGGTCTGTGGGACAGAGCAAATCCCTACACCATCTTCAGCTGCGATGGAATTGCTGGGAATGGCCTCAGAAACGATGTGGAGCAGTGGTCTGTAGGTCACGGTGGGGCAGTGCAGTAGTTCTGCAAGGAGCAGATGCATCGGGATACTGAGGCAGAAGGATTGCTGTGGGTTCAAGGCCAGCCTGACCCTGCCTCCAAAAAATAAAAATAAAAAAAAGGTTAGAGTGATGGTTCAGTGGTTGAATGCTTACTGTTCTTGCAGAGGACCCAAGTTCAGTTCCTAGTACCCATGTTGGGAAGTTCACAACCAGCTCCAGGGGATCCAACGCCCTCTTCTGGCAACCCTGGTTTAGGTCCCTGTAATCTGGCACTGGGAAGGTAGAAGCCGGAGGATCAGATGTTCAAGATCATTCTCTGTTATATAGAGAGTTCAAGCCCAGCCTAGGATATCTCAGATCCTATTTCAATACAGAAGAAGAGGAAGAGAAGGAGGAAGAAGGGAAGGAGGGGGGGAAGTGGGATAGTAGGAGAGGAGGGGGAAATTTAAGTCCTTGGGGAGAGATCTAGGTGGCAGGTGAGGGGTCAGTGGAGGGGCACCACAGTTGAGTTGGCCACAGAGCCTGGCTGGACAGGCCCTAGCAGGAAGGCTGTGATTGATCTTCATAGTCAGCCTGAGGGGATTTTTGAATCGCCCACCAGACACACCTTCAGGTGTATCTAGGAGAGTGTTTCCTGACAGGCTTGGGAGGGAAGACCCACCCTGAATGTGGTGGCTGGGGTCCTAGATGGAACAAAAAGGAGAAATCGAGCTGAGCACCAACATGCATCTCTCTGCTTCCTGACTGTGGATGCCATGGCTGGCAAGTGTGGTCAGATAGCCACATCCTGCTTCCTGAGAAAGCCCAGGCACCCTCACCCCAGAGTCACCTTCCTGCCCAGAAAAGCATTTAAGGACCTCATGGGGACAGCACGCTCAGGGAGGTGACAGTGTCCAGGGCACTTGGCCCAGGCTCTGCAGCTAGCCCCAACTCCATAGCATGTGGGAGCCTGTCTGAGCAGGGCTGGGGAACTCCTCAGGTTATCAGGAACTCAGAAACCCCAGGTCTCCCAGTCAAATAACTCGCAGCCATGTCTGTGTACGTACGCATGTGACAGGTGAGAGCACCTATGTACATGTGTAAAGGCCAAAGTTGAGTTTGGAATGTCTTTCTCATGCACTTGCTACTATTTAAAAAAATTATTACATTTAGAATTTATTTACTTTATTATTTTTTATTAAAGTATTTTGATTGGGGCTGGAGAGATGGATCAGTGGTTAAGAGCCCTGGTTGCTCTTGCAGAGGACCTGGGTTTGGTTCCCAGCACCAATGTGGCAGCTAACAACTGTCCATAACTCCAGGCCCAGGGGATTCAACACCCTCTTCTGGCCTTCATGGGCATTGCATGACACAGGTGCACTTACATACATGCATACACATAATAAATAAAATATAAAAATATTTTGATTGTTTTATTTTAATTTTATGTGTATGCATGTTTTGCCTGCATATATGTAAATGTATCATATGTGTGCAATGCCCATGAAGGCCAGTAGAGGGTGTTGGGTCTTCCAGGTTCTCTGTGATTATAACCAGTGCTCTTAGCAGCTAAGCCATCTCTCTGGTCCCTATTTGTATTATTTTTAATTATTATTTTAAAACTCTGTGTGTGTGTGTGTGTGTGTGTGTGCCCCTACATGGGCCAGAAGAAGGCACTGGATTCCCCTGGAATTGGAATTACAAGCAGTTGTGAGCTGCCTGATAAAAGTGCTGGAAATTGAACTTGAACTTGAGCTGAGCTGTGTGTGTGTCTCTCTCTTTTTTTTTTTTTGGTCTTTTTGAGACAAGGTCTCCCTTTTAGTACCAGCTGGCCTGGAGCTCGCTCTGTAGACCAGGCTGGCCTTGAACTCACAGAGATCCGCCTGCCTCTACCTCCCGAATGCTCTGACTAAAGGTGTGTGTGCCACCACGCCCAGGGGCTCAGTTTTGTTGGCACAACTAGGGTCTTTTGTTGTTGTTGTTGTCTTTTCGAGACAGGGTCTCCCTATAGCCCCAGCTGGCCTGGAACTTGCTCTGTAGACCAGGCTGGCCTTGAACTCATAGAGATCCACCTGCCTCTGCCTCCTGAGTGCTGGGACTAAAGGCATGCGCTACCATGTCTGGCTTGAGCCATCTCTTTAGCTCCCCAATTTTATTTGTGTGTGGGGGCTCTGCTACGGACATGTGGAGGTCAGAGGACAACTTGTAGGAGTCAATTCTCCTTCCACCATGTGGGTCCCAGTTTTTTGTGGTTGTGGTTAGTTTGTTTTTTTTAATTCAGGGTCTCCCTGTGTAGCCCCAGCTGGCCTGGAACTCACCATATTAGACTAAGCTGGCCTTGATCTCACAGAGAGCCACTTGCCTCTGCCTTTTAAGTGCTTGGATCAAAGGAATGTGTCACCAACACCAGCCCTACCTTGTGTTTTGAAACAGGGTCTCTCGCTGAACCTGGGGCTGGCCCTTTTGGCTGGCCAGCGAGCCGGGGATCCATTGAGAGCCCCTGGGAGACACCAGTCTCCATTCCTAGCGTCGTGCTTACAGACGCACTGTCACACCAGCGTTTACGTGGGTGCTGGGGATCTGAACTCATGTCCTCCTGCTTGCATAGCAAGCACTTTATCCTCTGAGCTATCTCCCTAGTCCTAACTCACAGCTTTGTGTCTTAACTCTCCCCAGCACCAGAGCTGAATCTCCTGTCAGCACTGCTGTGAGGGGCATGCAGGACACAAGTCTCACCACCAGGGGGCGATGGAGAGCTACCCGCAGAACAGCCTAGCTGGGCTCCATCCAAAATCCCACTGACTACCACATAAAAGGCGGGAAGGGCGCACGGTTGCAGTGCCCACCTCCTCGTGTGACCTTGTCTTAGAACCTTCTTTTAGTTGTGCCCTTGTGGTCGGTACCCCGGGAGCCAGTACTGGATCAGCGTGTTAGAAATGACGTCTAGGGGCTGGAGAGACAGCCTAGCGGTTAAGAGCACCAACTCCGCGGCATTGCACGACACGGGTGCACAGACCTGCATGCAGACAGTACATTCATACACATACAGAAATAAATAAAATTAATTAAAAAAAAAAAAGAGCACCAACTGCTCTTGCAGAGGACCTGGGTTCGATCCCCAGCACCCACATGGTGGCTAAGAACCGTCTGTGACTCCAATTCCAGAACTCCAGTTCCAGGGGAATCTGACACCCTCTTTTGACCTCCCTGGCATTGCACGACAAGGGTGCACAGACCTACATGCAAACAGTACATTCATACACATACAAAAATAAATAAATTAAAAAAAAAAAAAAGAAACGACATCTAAGGTGTTCCCAGAGCTGACAGCCCTCAGGCAGATGGAACCAGACAGCATCTTAGCAGATGAGGAGAGGAGCAGGAAGCACAGTTGCAGGCACCCCAGGTCTCCTTCACTGTCCCCACAAAGCCTGAGCCCCCTGGGCAGGAAGTATCTCTTCCAGCTTGGACAGCAGTCTGCAAGGCGGCCCAGGGGCAGCTGTGCCCTGGGCTGGGCCGGGGTCAAAGCCAGAGCCACTCCTTGCGCTGGAGATGTTTTTCATAAACGCCTGGAGTTTTCCTCTCTCCGCCCTCTGGCCCTGGGCCTCTCTACCAAGCTGGCCAACACCACAACGCCCATCATTCCCTCCCCACCAGGGCACGAGGCCACTTTCAACTATTTGGCTTCTCTGCCAGCTCCTGGCTTGGCCATCACCGTCACCACACGCTGGGGTCCAGGGAGGCCTGAGGCTCTGGCTCTATGCAGCCTCCCAGCCCTGCCTTAGCTTAGGAAAAGGAATGCAGAGCCTGCTGGGACCAAGCCTGCCTCTACAGATCCCGGGGGACAGTCTGGTTCACCGCCCAGTGGTGGGCAGAGTTCCTGTTGCTGTGTACTCAAGAGCTTTAGAAATCAGAACTTCTTTATTTGTTTTTTTTACTATTTAAAGAATTTTTTAAAATGTGCGTGAGTGTTTTGCCTGCAGGTAAGTGAACCTTGTGTGCTCTAGTTTCTCTTCAATTGCTGTGACAAAACACTCTGATCAATACCAACTTGGGGAGGAAAAGGTTTATTCAGCTACATCTCCCAGGTCACAGTTCATTACTGAGGAGCCCAACATAGGAACTCAGGCCAGGAACCTGGAGGCAGGAGCCGAAGCACAGGCCATGGAGGGAATGCTGCTTCCTGGCTTGCTCCCCTGGCTCATGCCCAGCCTGCTATCTTATACGATATAGGAACACCTGCCCAGGGGTGGCACTACCCACAGTGGGCTGGGCCTCCCACGTCGCTCAACAATCAAGACAATGCTTCACAGACGTGCCCACAGTCCAGTATGATAGAAGCATTTCCCCAGTTGAAGTCACCTCTTCCCAGGTGTGTCAGGTTGACAGCCGAAGCCGTCCAGCACAGTGAGCATGCGATACCCACAGAGACCTGAAGAGGGCATTGGATGACCTGTAACTGGAGTTACAGAAGGTCGTAGCCCCCATGTGGATGCTGGGAACTGAATTCAGGTCTTCTGGAAGAGCAGCCAGTGCTTTTAACCACTTTTAAGTCATCTAAGTACCCCCCTCCTGCCTCCCTTGTCTGAAACAAGGTCTCCTTGTCAGGCGGGCCTCCATCTATCTCACAGAGATCTACCTGCCTCTGCCTTCTGAGTGCCATCATCAAAGGCGTGTGCCATCATCCCCAGACAGATAAGATAATCTTGATCCTTAGTGATGGTGAGAAGTCCACAGATCATCACAGTCAAGGCCTTGACTTCCCCAGCTGGAAAATGGGGCCAAAAGTCCATAGGATTCCTTCTGGCTCAGCCCAGAATCTTCAAAACATCTTCTCTAAACCTTGGTGTCTCCTTTGAATACAAACCATCCTTTCTCATGTGGGCCTGAGGAGGGTCCATGTTCTCTTTGGGGAACGGTGCTTATTGTTGGGGGCCCAGGGAACTCACCTGCAGGCTGAGACCAGGATGAAGGCCCGGGGGCTTCCTATGTCCTCACAAGAAGGGGCACCCTTCTTTGGAATGGGAGGCAGTGAATACATAAGTGTACTCCAGGAACAGTTTTCTTCTTTTGGGGGTTACCATTTTAAAGATGTTAATTTATGTATCTTTACATGTACGAGTATTTTGCCTGCATGTGTGTAGGTATACCACATGCATTCAATTCCCACAGAGGCCAGAAGAGGGCATCAGATCCTGTGGAACTGAAGTTTCAGACAGTTATTAGGTGCTGTGTGGGTGCTGGAAACCAAACCCAGGTTCTCTGCAAGAGCAGCCAGTGCTCTTAATGGCTGAGTGATCTCTCCAGGCCCAGGCGGTTGTTATTTTTTTTATTTATGTATTCTGTATGTTGGGGTGAACATACTGTTGCACCTCTATGGAGATCAGAGGACAACTTGCAGGAGTCAATTCTCTTCTACTATATGGGTTGCAGGGCTAAAACTCAGATAAATGTCAGGCTTGGTGGCAAGCTCCTTTACCCAGTGAGCCATCTTGCTGGCCAGTGGGAACAGGTTTCTGAAGACACAAGTGCACTTGCCCCCAGCCACACATCAGGCAGGGGAGACCGAGCCCCTGACCACCGAACACACTGTCCTGGCAAGTGTGGCCATGGTCACTCCAGCTCCATCTACCTGCCCCCTTCCCTAAAGCAACACAGGATCCTTCTGGGCTCTGGAAGAAGTTTCGGGAACATGTAGAACCAAAAAAATGTATTGGCTCCCACCAAACCTTTTGGAAACCCAGACCGCTTTAAGGCAGCCCAGTTTGAAATCTGACACTTGAAAGTTCACATTATAAGTCTGTGCTTCAAGTTTCAAAACCCAGATTCTTCTGGAAACCTACTAAGAAGCAAGGTTCTTGGAAGAAAGGCTGTTAAAATGGTGAATACCTGACTAGAAGACCTTATCAAGGTTCCCAGTTTTCAAACTGCTCTAAAATGATTCCAGTTTTATCAAAACCAAGTTTCCACTAGAATCTTCCCAAAGAAGCAGCTCAGATACTGAAATGGGCTCCTGGGCGCTACTGCTTCTTCCTGTGCCCTGGGATCTTGGAGCCCTGGGATTTTTGCTGCGTCCCTGTCTCCCACCAACTGTCCCTTTAGCCTGCTCTCCCCAGTTGTGCTGTCAAAGGCAGAAAGACCCATTGTAAAACAGACACACAGGGCTGGGGACAGCTCAGTCAGTGGAGCACTTACCCAAGTTCAGTCCCCAGAACCCATGGTAAGAAGTTGGCACGGTGGCAGCACTGGCAAGTTAGAGACAGACCCCAGGAGACTGACAGCACTGTCTCAAAACACAAGATGGGGCCAGCTGGGTCTTTGGGAAGACCCTGTCTTAAAAAGACACCCCCCCCCCAGGGCTGGAGAGATGGCCTAGCCATTAAGAGCGCCGACCGCTCTTGCAGAGGACCGGGGTTCGATCCCCAGCACCCACATGGCGGCCGAGAATCGTCTGAGACTCCAATTCCAGGAGAACTCCAGTTCCAGGGGAATCCGACACCCTCTTCTGACCTCCGCGGCATTGCACAACACAGGTGCACAGACTTGCATNCCAATTCCAGGAGAACTCCAGTTCCAGGGGAATCCGACACCCTCTTCTGACCTCCGCGGCATTGCACAACACAGGTGCACAGACTTGCATGCAGACAGTACATTCGTACACATACAGAAATTAAAAAAAAAAAAGACACCCCCCCAAAAAAAAACCAACAACCAAAATAAGCTGGGGCTGGGAGGATGGCTCAGTGGTTAAGCACTGGCTGAATAAGCATGAGGACCTGAGTTTGGATGCGCAGAACCCACACGAATGGTGGCCTATCTATAATTCCAGCTTCAGGAAGTGGACTCCAGGGAATTCCCCCATGCACAGGCTGAGACACTCTACTGAGACTAGCCTTGGGTTTGACTGAGAGACCCTGCCTCAATGAATGGGGTGGAAGAGTGGCTGAGGGGCAGTTCCCACATCAACCACAGGCCTACACACACACACACACACACACACACACACACATCACATATGCACATGAAAATGAGAAAGAAGGGGCTGGAGAGATGGCTCAGTGGTTAAGAGTGCCGACTGCTCTTGCAGAGGACCCAGGTTCGATTCCCAGCACCCACGTGGCAGCTAAGAGCCATCTTTAACTCCAGTTCCAGGGGACTCCAACACCCTCATCTGATCTCCGCAGCATTGCACAACATGGGTGCACAAACCTACATGCAGACAGTACACTCATACACATAAAATAATGAATTTTAAAAAATTAAAAAAAAAGAAAATGAGAAAGAAGCCAAGGTGGACAGCACCCGGGAAGTGACAGCCGAGGCTGTCCTCTGGCCTCATAAGCATGTGCTCACACATACACCTCCAAAACAGGCACACATATGCTCACACAAGTAAAATAAAACCAGGCACAGAGGGAATCCCAATGGGCCCTTCTCTCCTGCATATGTCTGGGGTCGGGGAGCACAGGCAGAGGCCTTGGGGGGCCCAACTGAGCAAGAGGATGGCCCAGGATGCAGGCTGCGAGCACCACCCACACACACCTGCGCTGACATTTTCTGGTCCCGGCTTCCCTGGTTCCTCTTCTTTGGCAGGGCCCTCTGTGCACCCGAACGATTGTGCGCCAGGGCGAATGCCTCCTTGGCTTTCCCAATACTTGGCCAAAGGCAGACGCAGACAAGGCTGAATGTGGAGAGATGTCTGGGGCACAGGGAGGCCCTGGGCTGAGGGCTGGTGCATGGTTGGTGGTGGTTGTGCTCATCAGTCACACCTTCTGGACGGTCCTCCCTCCCTCCCTCATTCCCCCTTTCTCCTCTCACCCCTTTCTAGTTTTTGTCTCCAACTCACTACTTACTCAAGGATGGGAGGCAGAAACAGGAGGATCCCTGAGGGCCATTGGCTAGCCAGTCTAGCCGGTCAGTGAGTTCCATTCAGTCAGAGACCCTGTCCCCAAATAAGGTGGAGAGAGAGAGAGAGAGGAACATACATAATTAAAATGTGTCTAGGCCTGGTGGCACAGGCTTGTCATCCCACAGGCAAGAAGATCCAAAGCTCAGGACCAGCCTGGGCTACAGAGTGACACCCTGTGACAGTTACTGTGGTCACTTGACAGGACCTAGAATCCCCTGGGAGATGGCCTCTGGGCATGCTTTGGAAGTCAGGGGCTAGACCCTGATTAGGTTAACTGTGGTGGGGGACCCATGTAACTGTGGGCAGATCATTTCCTGGGAAAGGGACCCTGGACTATATAAAGTTGAGAAGGGGCGAGCTGAGCCGTGTGCATACACTCCTCTGTTCTCAATCATAGAAGCACCATAACTGGCTCATTCCAGCTCCCGCTGCCTTGACCTCTCCGCCATGACGGACTGTACCTGAACAGAGGCCCAGAAGAAACCTTTCTCTCTTAAGTTGATTTTGTCAGGATGTTTTATCCCAGCAACAGGAAAAGAAACAAGGACATACTGTCTCAAAAAGTAATAATAATACTAAAAATTAGTAAACGAAGGAGGCGAGTGTCAGCATGGTGGCCCATGTCTTTAACCCTGTCACCGGGGAGGCAAAGGCAGGTGGAGCTCTATGAGTTCCAGGGCGGCCAAAACTACATAATGAGACCCTGCACCCTCACCACCAAAAGCAAGCAAGTTGGTCTTGGGCACCATGCTGAATCACCCAGGCAGTCCCAATCTATCACCTACAGCACTGGGGACGAAGGTGGCTGTGGTGTGTTCCAACTGGCTGTCCTTCCCTCATTAGCTTCCCTCTCCATAGGGATGGAGGTGAATGAATGGTTCCTAAGGGGAAGAGGTTCCCCAAACTCCCACCTCTCCTGCCAGGTCACACTGAATGGGAAATGCCGCCACTTTCTCCACTTGGCCCCCAGCTGCCGGTGTCTGTGGAGGCTGTGGGCCCGGCTGGAGGAAGGGGTGGTATCCCTTATGAGTTACAGCCTGGCCTTTCCCGCCTGAGTTCTGCTTCCTGGTCCATGGTGATGTGTGGGCTTAGGTACACATTCCCACTACCACAAAACCACCATGCCTTTCCCACCATGACCGACTGACTGCACTCAAGCCATGAGCCAAAAGAAATTCTTCCTCCTGGGCGGGTGAGATGGCTCAGCAGGTAAAGGAGCTTTCCACCAAGTCTCAGAACCAGAGTTGAATCCCTGAGGATGGAAAGAGAGAACCGAGTCCCCAGAGTTATCCTCTTATCTCCACATGTGCACACAAACACACCAATAAATCAATAAATGTAATTAAAATTAAATCCATTGGGCATGATGGTGCATGCTTTTAATCCCAGGCAGGTGAGTTCAAGGCCAGCCTGGTCTACATAATCAGTTCTAGGCTAGCTTGGGCTATGTAATGAGACCCTGTCTAAAAACATTATTTTTAGACAAGCATGGTGGCGCACACCTTTAGTCCTAGCACTAGGGAGGCAGAGGCAGGCGGATCTTTGTGAGTTCAAGGCCAGCCTGGTCTATAGAGTGAGTTCCCAGACAGCTGGAGCTACAGGGAGACCCTGGCTCGAAAAGACCAAAAAAATTTTTTTTTAATTCTTCCTCCCTTAAGATAGTTCTGTCAAGTATTTGATCACAGCAGTGTACAGGCAACAGACATTTTCTCTGCTGGTTTGAATTGGAATCCCCAATAGAAGACTTTGACCTGTGACCAGGTCTTGGCAGGATAAGGAAATATCATGAATATCAGTTAGTATTCATGCATATTAATTGCTATTCATATTGATCACTGAATATTTACTATCATTAAGATTGTATGGTGCTTTTACATAACTGGTGTCCACAGGAACACTGAATGAGTGTCCCCCATAGGCTTTAAGTATTCAGACATTTGTCTCCAGTTGGTGGCACTGTTCTTGGAGGTCTTAGAAGGTGTGGCCGTGCTAGAGGAAGTATGTTATTGGGGGCAAGCTTAGTGAGTTTAACAAGGCTTGTGGTCTCCAGTCACACTCTCTGCTTCCTGTGCTCATTGCGAGATGTGACCCTCAGCTTGCTGCTCCAGATCCAGCAGCCATGCCTCCCGCCACAATGGACTCTAATTCCCTGGAACCGTCAATCGTAAGTTCAAATAAACTCTTCCTTTTATAAGTTCCTTGGTCATGGTGTTTTATCACAGCAACAGAAAAGTGACTAATACAGTTATTTGGTACCAGAGAGTGGGCTGTTGGCTGTGAAGAACCTGACCATGTGGATGTTTGGAGAAACGTGGAAGACTTTGGAACTTTGGGCTAGAAAAGCTGTTGACTACTGTAAGCAGAGCTTAACAGGCCATTCTAGTAGAAGCCTGGAAGAAAGCATTGCTGCAAAAAAAATGTAGTTCCAGAGGAAAATAAAGACTTAGGCAGCAACTGGGATATTTTGATAAAGAGTCTGGCAGCAGTTTGCCCACAGCCCAAATGCTTGCCTGATGCTAAGTTGAAAAGCAATGGACTAATGTCTTTGGCAGAGGATATTTCAAGACAGCCTAATGTAGAAATGGTGG
>VZQC01003171.1:2742625-2855142 GCA_009823505.1 Rhizomys pruinosus | reverse complement strand
TAGAGCACACCATCACAAGGACCACTGTAGAGCACACATCACAAGGACCACTGGTGTCACCTGTGCCAGCAACATGTTTTGCATAAATTTATGCATTTAAATTTTTTTTTTTTTTGTCTTTTTGAGACAGGGTCTCCCTGTAGCCCCAGCTGGCCTGGAACTCCATGTAGACCAAGCTGGCCTTGAACTCACAGAAACACACCTGCCTTGTCACTCGAGTGCTGGGATTAAAGGCGAGCACCACAACACCCAACATGCCTGGCTTTTCTTTTTCTTTTTTTAATTTAATTTTATTTATTTTTGTATGTGTATGAATGTACTGTCTGCATGTACGTTTGAAGAGGGTCTCAGATTCCCCTGGAACTGGCGTTCTCCTGCAATTGGAGTTACAGACGGTTCTTAGCCACCATGTGGGTGCTGGGGATTGAACCCGGGTCCTCTGCAAGAGCAGTCGGTGCTCTTAACCGCTAGGCTATCTCTCCAGCCCCATGCCTGGCTTTTCTAACGTAGGCTCTAGGTTCTTCATACTTGCAAGGCAAGTACTTTACCAACACAGCCACCACTCTGGTCCCTTTTGCCTTCTATTTCCTGTATTCTGGAGTATGTGGTGGGCATGTGGCTTATAAATAACTGTGCTGTCACCATCGCTGAATAACTTGATTAGGGAGCCACCCAGCCATTACTGGCAGGGAAACCCTGGGGCGGGACCAGCTCTGCAGGCTGAGTGATTTTGGGGAGTCTTATTCTTTAGGGCAAGGCTGCCGATGAGAACAGTCTGTCCCAAGTCCTCTGCCAGCAGCATCACCCCTTTGATGGCTGTCCCACATGGCGGGATGAGGACATGGAAGAGTCAGCCCTGCCAGGAAAGCAGCCTCCATTCATGGAAGCTCTGGGGACGCCAGTGCTCTGCTACAGGAAACCACTTGATGCCTTAACAAGCTGGATTGGAGCAATGTCCCCTATAACAGGCATCTGGGGCCACTCACATGCAGAAGCAGTAGCCCCAGGAAGCTCAGGGCACCCTTGGGTGACACGGTAGACCCTGCAGCTGGACAGAGTTGTGGCTCCTGACAGTTGAGATGTCCCTCCTAAGCTACTCAGAACTTCTCCACCTCTGGAAGAAGGGAAATTAGTAGCTGGGCTAAGTGACCAATACCTGTCATCAAAGCATTTGGAAGTCTGAGGCAGGAGGATTGCCAAGAGTTCAAGGGCAGCCTGGGCTACACAGTGAGAATCTGTCTGAACAAGACGGGAATAGAGACCCATTATCATCACTGACGTGGAACACACAATACTCCACAGAAACCACCGCCAAAAGTCCCCCATGTGATGCTCAGGAGGGGCGCAGCTCTGAACCTCACATTCTTAGGCCAGGCCCAGCCCTCCTTACCTCTTCCTCACTGTAGCACACATGGCTGGAGCCAGGCTGAGGTGGTAACCAGCTGGCCTTTCTCCAAACTCCCTCTTCCTCCCATCCTGTTTGGAGAGACTGCTCCCTCTCACACACATTCCTGCTACTGTCACCTCCCTGAGGTCCTCACCAGAGCCAAGTGGACACTGGCACCAGGCCTTTGAACCACCACACTGTGAGCCAATAAACCTTTTTTCTTCATAAAATTACCTAGCCTCAAGGATTCTGTTATAGTAACAGAATCCTAACTGAAAGTCTGCAGAGATGGAACTATGGATCCAGCAACCCATCCTGTTCAGTTTACGCAGGGGGAGAGACTAAGGGCTTGAAAGCCAGAAGTGCCCCATGTGTGATGTTCTCTGGGGACCCATGGGAGCCCGCTGTGCCATGCTGGCAGAGTCTGGAGTGGGAGTGGCCTGGTATGGTGGCTTTAGGCACCCATGGTGCCCTGTAAGTGAGACACTTCCCCCATTTGCTCTATAGGAACAGCCCATTAAATTCACTAACTAAATATTCCCAAGACTCAGTCTCAAGAGTCCAAGGGGTGGGAGGAGTTGGAGTGAAAAAAATGGCCTCCAGAGCATGCGTCTGAGCCAAGCACATTGCCGCTTTCCTGAGGAAGAAATATTTACCGAGGCTCTTCTCCACTGACGTCACCTTGAGACCGCCCTCCTCCAGGGCAGGTGTGAGGCGGAGACCCCGTTAACACCTTGGCCCCTCCCCTGTGTGCAAGCAAAGAACCACAGCAGTGCGAGCGCGGGCACACTCTTTACTCCAGCTCCCTGTCACTTTTGTATTAAATATATCTGAAATATATTAATTTTAGAAAACAATATTAACACAGTGTTCCATGAATACAGGCTGTGGAGCAAACAAGAGTCAATTGCAAAAGGGTGGGTGGGAAAGGCAAGTGGAGTGGAGTGCTGGGGTCTGGGTTGTCCCACCATCGTTGATGGGGAAGGCATCCTGTCAGGGCAGCCTCTGTCACAGCAGCAGGGAAAGAAGTCACAAGAAAACCCACACGGCCACCCGGCTGCATCCTCAGAAGGCAGACACACGGAGACAGACGCTGGGTTTAAATGGATGACTGAGTGCATCCTGGGTGCTGGGAGCTCAGTCCCTGAGCAGGTTTTCTGGCTTGGGGTACCCAAAGAGGACAAAGTCTGCCTCGTAGAGTTTATAGAGCTGCTGTCTCCAGGCCAGGGGGATGCTAGCAAACCAGTTCTCCTCCCAGCTACTTGCCGTCCTGTTCCGGTAGCTGGGGGGGAAGTGGAGCTGTGTGTCCACCTTGAGGAACCGCAGGAGCTGGGCGGCATCCTCGTCCAGCGTCTCTAGCTTGCCCACAAAGTCGTAGTCTATCTGGCATGGGTGGCACAGGCGATATACCTGGCGCCAGTGCTCATTGAAGGGTGCCAGTTTCTCCGTGTGTGGGTCCAGTAGGTACTGGATGAAGTTGGCGAAGGAGACCTTGAGGCCAGCGCTGAAGGCCTCGCTTACCGAGGCGGGCAGGCTGGTGTGGTTGGCATACAGCCTCAGCATGGGCACCGCAAACTTGCGATAGAATTCTTCATTCTCTAGCTCAAACTTGCTGCGGAAGGCAGAGATGAGGCGCACAAAAGGGTCCCGGACAAACAGGAACTTGGTATATTTCTTCAGTTTGATCTTCATGAGGTGGCGGGAGAACTTTCCATAGCGTCTCCAGAACTTGTTGAAGGTCAGGTGTGTGCTGGAGTTGTGCACGTGTTCCCGAGGGATGTCCAGTGGGTCTCGGTAGGGGGCGCCGCGGTCCAGCAGGCTCTCACTCAGCACAATCATCACTCGCTTCCAGTTGGTACAGGCCACCTTGGGCACGTAGCAGTAAATGACCCCGTGGCGGTCGTCCACAATCAGGTGGTTGAGTTCATAGTTGGGGATGTCATCGAAGGAACGGTCCTTGGTGGGGAAAGCTAGGCTGGCGTTGGCACAGAAGTTTCGCAGTAGGTTTTTCCTCTCAGCCTGTTGTCGGTCCTGGTCTGGGTTCTGCTGGGCATTGTGGGGGGACCAGTCATAGCCACGAACGCTCTCCTCCATGTGGCTCAGCGCGGGGTTGCTTGGGGCCAGCACAGGGACCTGCTCAGTCTTTCTTCTGGAAAGGTCGCTCTGCTTGGCACCAGAGCTAAGAAGCTTAGCCAAAAATTCATCCACATCGGAAGTGAACTCCTTCTCTTTGCCCTGCCCGATTGTGGGAAGGGGCTCCAGGATGTGCGGCCTAGACACAGATGTGTGCAGGTAGAAGTGAGCGGTGCCCACGTTATCCCAGTACACAATGATTAAGACAATCATGAGGGCGGATCCTAGCACCAGCCAGAGCCGGAACAGCCTCGGCTTGGTCATGCTGCCCTGGCCTGGGGCAGGGCCCTCACCTGGCCCCTCACTTCAGCCTGGTGGACAGCCGGGACATGGCGCTCAGAGATGAACCTAGAGAGACCAGAACACAGTGGGTTAGAGGCTGAGACCCCAAGGGGGTCTGTCTCCTGCCTGAAGGTCTTGGGTGCAGGTGCTGCTGATACCAGGACCCTCGTCTACTTCCCGCCAGCCGGCTCTGCCCCCCTGCATGTGAAGTCACTCCATCAGTGTCATCAACGAAGTAGAGACCGTTTGTCTCAGTGGGTAAAGTGCTTGCCACAGGACCCGAGTTCAGATCCAGCACCCACGTAAACAGCCAGGCCTGGCAGCATGCCTGCGACAACACACCTGGGGTAGAGGCAGGAACACCCAGGGGGCCTAGTGGGGCAGCCAGCCCAGCCAGAGTGGTGAGTTCTAAGTTCCATGTGAGATCTTGTCTCAAAAGCGTGGTGGAGAGCAGCTGAGGAAGACAACTGCCATTGACTCTGGCCTCTATACGTGCAGAAACACAGCGAGGAATGAGAGCACTGAAAAGGAAGGAAGAAGGACGGGAGGGAGGGGAGGGGGGAGGGGAGATGGAGGGAGGAAGGAGAAAAAGGTTTCAGAGAAGCTAACCATTGGTAGGCACCAACCCCTGTGAGGAGGGGCTGAGGAGGGTGAGGGGATGGGATAGGAACATCTGTGACCAGGAGGCTAAAGCTGAAGTTACTCAATGCTCAGGCAGCCCATCCTCTGGAAACCTCTCCTCTGTGGAGTCCCAGACCAAACAAGTGAAGAGCCAGGTCCAGCCACAGCAGACACTGGATGACTGGCAGGGACCTGGTCAGAGGCAGGTGGCTGACGGTGGCATGGCTGTGCAGGTTCCAGAATGCCGCCAGTGGTCCCTAAGGAAGAGCAGCAGTCTCAGGGTAGGGCCAGGGACATACCAGAGGTGGCCCAGCGACAGGAAAACCAGTCAACACTGCCCACTGTACTTAAGCCAAGTACCAATGGGAAATGGCATCCGGAATTCCTGGGGTCTACACTCTGCCCACCAAAGCACATGCCACATGTCTGTTCCCAACCAGGTACCAGGTGGTGGTCCTGGGGGGCTGACCTGAGGGCTGATCCCCAAGTCTCACCCAGAGAATTAAGAGGCGCCCTGACACTCGGTGATGGTGTGGGAGCCTGGACCTTGACCCCACCTGGCATCAGCACTGACGGGACACCTGGGGTGGCATAGTGGTACTGACTCCATGGCCCAGGACGGGGTGGACTGAGGAGATGGAGGTGGGGCTCCACTGAGACATAAAACATTAGTCATGCAAACATCAAAAGCAAGAAAATGGATATATTCACATCAGATAAAGTAAAAAGTCAGAAGAGGAAATGCGGCTCCGTTATGACAAGAAGTTCAGTCCATGAAGACAGCACGAGAACCCAGACCACATGCAGCAAACAATGCAGCTTCACAATGCAGAGAGCAGAACTTCCAGCTGGGGATGCGGCTCAATTAGCAGACAGCTTTCCTGGCATGCACTGCACCCAGGGTTCCATCCCCAGCATTGCATAAAATCAAGTGTGGTGGCTCACGCCTGATCTCAGCACTCAGGAGGCAGCGGCAGGCGGACCAGGAGTTCAGAGTCACCCTGGGTACACAGTGCCTTGGAATCCCAGCACTTGGGAGGCAGACAGACAGACACACATGTGGGTGGAAGTCAGGCCTCTAGCTAAGGCAGAGCTGGATGCACTGGAGGCCAAGCCAGGATGGCGAGGGCCAGGCCAGACTGGAGAGCACAGCAACACACTATTCAAGAACTAACTCAAGTACTAAGCCAGCTCCAGAGCCAGAGCTGAAGAGGAAACTTCGAATGGAGCACTGAAGCCGCAGCTTATTCTCCTCCCACTGGGACTGCAGGGCTAGAGACCCATTTACTAGAAATGTGGAACCAAGATGTACACGACAGCAGAACGGGAAGTGAGTCCTGTTCCAGTCCTTACAGGAAACACACGGTAACAAACCAAATATGACATGATAATACCAAAAGAGCTCCCTTTGCCGGGTGTTGGGGATACCACCTGAGGTTTCACACACACTGCACAAACTCCTACTGAGCCACACCCCAGCCCCTCACTGGGGGATTCTAGGCAGGTGCTCTGCCACTGAGCCATACCCCAGCCCCTCACTGGGGGATTCTAGGCAGGTGCTCTGCCACTGAGCCATACCCCAGCCCCTCACTGGGGGATTCTAGCAGGAGCTCTACCACTGAGTCACACCCCAGCCCCTCACTGGGGGATTCTAGGCAGGTGCTCTACCACTGAGTCACACCCCAGCCCCTCACTGGGGGATTCTAGGCAGGTGCTCTACCACTGAGTCACACCCCAGCCCCTCACTGGGGGATTCTAGGCAGGTGCTCTACCACTGAGTCACACCCCAGCCCCTCACTGGGGGGTTCTAGGCAGGTGCTCTGCCACTGAGCCATACCCCAGCCCCTCACTGGGGGATTCCAGGAAGGTGCTTTACCACTGAGCCATACCCCAGCCCCTCACTGTGGGATTCTAGGCAGGGGCTCTACCACAGAGCTACAACCCCATCAGATTCCCTTTGATAATCAATCTCTAGGTGACATAAAGCAGACCTCTGCCAGGTATGGTCCCTCTCAGGCCTTTACACAGGAAGGTGACAAACCCCTAGACTCTGTCCCCTGAGCCACATTCACCTTGACTGTGAAGGGCCAGAGCTCACTTGGAACATGAAGGTGGTCCTGTTGTCCTTTCTGACCTCAGACAGGCCACATAAACAACAATTATAGAACAGCAGGCTGGATAGATGAGAGAGCTCTGAGACTGTAGGCCTTTGAAGGGGCAGTTAAGTCACTTTAAAATCACAGCTCACAGACCTACAAGGAGCGAGAATAAGAGATTGAGAGTGAGTGCCTTCTAGACAGCTCGGCCAGCAACCAACTTATTTGAGTGTTTGACTACGGCACTAGTGTGCCTGCAGCGTATGTGTGGTCGGGGGTGACTTTCAGTGATCAGTTTTCTCGTCCCACCATATGGCTTCCCAGGATGGAACTCTGCACCCGGCTTAGCAGCACACTCCTTTGCTCCTGAGCCATCTTGTCAGCTCCTGTTTTGTTTTGTTTTTTTTTGTCTTTTCGAGACAGGGTCTCCCTGTAGCCCCAGCTGTCCTGGAACTCACTCTGTAGACCAGGCTGGCCTTGAACTCACAAAGATCTGCCTGCCTCTGCCTCCCGAGTGCTAGGATTAAAGGCGTGTGCCACCACGCCCAGCGGTTTGTTTTTTTTTTTAATGTAGTTTGGGATATAGGATTCATGTCCAAACAAATCGGGGGGATGCCTCTCCACCTTCTGGGGGGCAGAAAGACAAGTGGGTGGGGAGTCTGCTGAGTGTGGTCAGGCTGAGAACCACAGGTATGGTCCCCAGGAGTCTGCTGAGTGTGGTCAGGCTGAGCCACGGGTATGGTCCCCACCCACCTCCAAAGTCAGGGACCAAAACAGACCTCAGAGAGGAACTTTCCATTAAAAAAAAATAAGTGTTATTTTCAAATGCAAAAAAATCTGCCACCTTTTCAAAGCAGCAGTCTACAAAGGCCCCATGCCCAGCTCTCTCACTTCCAGTCGTCCTCAGCACGAAGAGATGCCAAGCAAATTCATTAACACCCCCAGGAGGGTGCCGTCTAGTTTTCAGGGCTGATGATTAGGCAAGGGGCAGTACCCTTCTTTCCTATGTCAACAGGACTAAGGCACTGGACACCCGGATACTGAGTCAAAGGTTATTCTGGGGCTGAGGATAGATCAATGGGCTTAATGGGTAGAGTGCTTGCAATGCAAGTGAGGACCCAAGTTCAAATCCCCAAACCCACAAAAAGCCAGAAGGGTAGTGTTTCTGTAACCCCATTATCTCACAGTAAGATAGAAGGTGGAGCCGGAGAATCCTGGAGCAGGCAGCCTGGTCCACACAGAGGTGAACAAAGACACCCTGTCTCAAGGTGGAGGGTGAGGACAGCCCAAGCTGCCCTTGACCCCCATACAGGTGCCTTAGCATGTGCTTAGCACCTGCACTTGCACACACACACACACATGCACACGCACCATACATCACATAAAAGGTTAGTGTGTGTATGTTTCTAGATAAGATTAACATTTAAGTGATGAAAAGTGAGATGGGATGGGGCTGATAGTAGACTCCTGCCATCTCGGCTGGGGCAGGAGAATCACAAGTTCGAGGCTTGGATTGGGCTACATAGACAGAGCCTGTCTCAAAAAAAAAAAAAACAAGAAAGAAAGAAAAGAAAGAAACAAAGAAACAAAGGAAGAAAGAAAGAAATACAAACCTATAATTTAAAACAATCCCCAACACTGAAGAGACCAAGCATAGAGATCTTTCTTTAGCCCTGGGCCAGTCCTAAAGAAAGCCTGAATCAAAAGACCAAAAAAAAAAAAAAANGAAGGGAAAGAAAGGAAAGAAAGGAAAGAAAGGGAAGAAAGGGAAGAAAGGGAAGAAAGGGAAGAAAGGGAAGAAAGGGAAGAAAGGAAAGAAAGGAAAGAAAGAAAGAAAGAAAGAAAGAAAGGAAGGAAAGAAAGAAAGAAAAGAGAGAGAGAGGGAGGGGGAGGGAGGGGGAGGGAGGGGGAGGGAGGAAAGAAAGAAAGAAAGAAAGAAAGAAAGAAAGAAAGAAAGAAAGAAAGAAAGAAAGAAAGAAAGAAAGAAAGATGCAGCCAGGCGTGGCAGAGCATGCCTTTAATCCCAGCACTTGGGAGACAGAGGCAAGTGGATCTCTGTAAATTCAAGGCCAGCCTGGTCAACATAGGGAGTTCCAGGCCAGCTGGAACTGTTTCAAAAAGACCAAAGAAAAGAAAAGAGATGCATTGGGCAGAGGGAGGGAAGTAATGTCAGTGGCCAGGCATGTGGCTGTCTGACACAGGTATGCCAGGGAAGGCCAAGACTTGTTTTTCTCCACACAGATCCCCAGGGACTCCCGCCCCCACCCCCAAAGGTCTGAATCACCCTGGCTCCCCTGAGGTATCTTTCCTTCACCAGGCTTATTGAAGAGTGATTGATGAACAATAAACGCTTCCTATTTAATGAGTGGTTCAATATGAAGTCTAGTGAATTTTGGCACATGTACACTACAATTAGTATTTCCAGCTGGAGTGGGGCTGGAGAGACAGCTCAGCAGTTAAGAGTGTGGACTGTTCTTGCAGAGGACCCAGGAGAGATGGCTCAGCAGTTAAGAGTGTAGACTGTTCTTGCAGAGGATCCAGGCTCAGTTCCTAGCACCCCGGTCAGGTAGTGACAATCGCCTGTAACTCCTTAGTTCCAAGGAACCCACAGCCTCTTCATGGGCATCTGCACTGATACACACACACCCCAGTCTCTCTGTGGGCATGCACACTGACACACACACATCCCAGTCTCTCTGTGGGCACGCGCACTCACACAAACACACCCCACAGCCTCTCCGTGGGCACCCACACTCACATACACACCCCACAGCCTCTCCATGGGCACCCACACTCACACGCACACACCCCACAGCCTCTCCATGGGCACGCACACTCACATGCACACACCCCACTGACACTCACTAAAAATAAAACGTTGAAATATTTCCATGTTATCCTAGTACTCAGGAGGAGCAGGAGGTCAAGGACAGCCTGAATTACCTAAGAGCCTGTCTTAAAAACAAAACAAAACCTGGGGCTGGAGAGATGGCTCAGCAGTTAAGAGCACCGACTGCTCTTGCAGAGGACCTGGGTTCAATTCCCAGCACCCGCATGGTGGCTAAGAACCATCTTTAACTCCAGTTCCAGGGGAATCTGACGCCCTCTTCTGACCTCCACAGCATTGCATGACATGGGTGCACCAACCTACATGCAGACAGTACAGTCAACATTCATACACATAAAAATAAATAAATAAATAAATAAATAAATAAGAAAGAAAGAGCCAGGCGTGGTGGCGCAGGCCTTTAATCCCAGCACTCAGGAGACAGAGGCAGGCGGATCTCTGTGAGTTCAAGGCCAGCCTGGTCTACAAAGTGAGTTCCAGGACAGCTGGGGCTACGGGGAGACCCTGTCTCAAAAAGACCGAAAATAAGTAAATAAATAAATAAATAAATAAAAGCCAGGCATGGTGGTACACACTTTTAATCCTACCACTTGGGAGGCAGAGGCAGGCAGACAGATCTCTGTGAGATGGAGGCCAGTCTGGTCTACATAGCAAGTTCCAGGCCAGATGTGGTTATAGGGAGACCCTGTCTCAAAACAAAAGAAAACAAAAGCAGTGTGAGGCGGTATGTCTGCAATTCCAGTGCTCAGGAGGCTGAGGAAGGAGGACTGCCATGAATTAGAGGCCACGGTGAGTTCCAGATCAGCTATATAGTGAGCCCCTGTGCCCTGGTTATTTATAATGTCAATGTGACATAAAAAAAAATCTTCTAAAGGCAACTTAAGAGAGGAAAGGTTTACTCTGGCTCCCAGTTTGAGGTGCAGTCCATTGTGGAGGGAAGGCATGGCGGCAGGAGCGTGAGGCAGCTGCTCACATGGCATCCGCAGTCAGGAAGCAGAGAGAGATGCATGCTGGTGCTCAGCTCACTTTGTCCTTTTTTTTTTTGGTCTTTTTGAGACAGGGTTTCCCTGTAGCCCCAGCTGTCCTGGAACTCACTCTGTAGACCAGGCTGGCCTTGAACTCACAAAGATCCACCTGCCTTTGCCTCCCGAGTGCTAGGATTAAAGGCGTGGGCCACCACGCCCAGCTTCACTTTCTCCTTTTTTTTTTTTTCAATTTTATTTATTTCTGTATGTGTATGAATGTACTGTCTGCATGTAGGTCTGTGCACCCATGTCATGCAATGCCGCAGAGGTCAGAAGAGGGTCTCGGATTCCCCTGGAACTGGAGTTCTCCTAGAATTGGAGTTACCGACGGTTCTTAAACGCCATGTGGGTGCTGGGGATCAAACCCAGGTCCTCTGCAAGAGCAGTCGGTGCTCTTAACCGCTAGGCTATCTCTCAGTCTGGGACCCCAGCCCATGGGATGGTGCCACCACATTCAGGGTGGTTCTTCCTTCCTTAATTAACTTATTCTAGGAAGTCTCTCAGAGTTGTACCCAGAACTTTTGTGCTGGATAGCTTTAGTATCAACTTGACACACCTGGGTTGAAGGAGCCTCAAATGGAGAATTGCCTCCATTGGACTGGCCTGTGGCGGTGTCTGTGGAGTATTTTCTTGATTGTTGAGTGATGTGGGAGGGCTCAGCCCACTGTGGGTGGTGTCACCCCTGGGCAAGATTCCTATATTTATATAATAAAGCAGGCTGAGCATGGGCCAGGGGAGCAAGCCAGTAAGCAGCATTCCTCTGTGGCCTGTGCTTCAGCTCCTGCCTCCAGGTCCCTGTCTCAAGTTCCTACCTTGGGCTTCCTCAGTGATGAACTGTGACCCAGGAGATGTGAGCCAAATAAACCCTTTCCTCCCCACGTTGGTACTGGTCAGACTGTTTCAGCGTAGCACCTGAAGACAAGCTACAGCAGCTTTGTCCCCACAGTGACTCCAGACTGAAGATAAGCTGGAGCAGCTTTGTCCCACAGTGACTCTAGACTGAAGATAAGCTACAGCAGCTTTGTCCCACAGTGACTCTGAACTGAAGACAAGCTAGCGCAGCTTTGTCCCCACAGTGACTCTGAACTGAAGACAAGCTAGCGCAGCTTTGTCCCACAGTGACTCTAGACTGAAGACAAGCTAGCGCAGCTTTGTCCCACAGTGACTCTAGACTGAAGACAAGCTACAGCAGCTTTGTCCCCACAGTGACTCTAGACTGAAGACAAGCTACAGCAGCTTTGTCCCACAGTGACTCTAGACTGAAGACAAGCTACAGCAGCTTTGTCCCCACAGTGACTCTGAACTGAAGACAAGTAGAGCAGCTCTGTCCCACAGTGACTCTGAACCCTGCCAAGTTGACAGTCAATGTCAACCACACTTGTGTCATGCAATGCCCACAGAGGTCAGTGGAGGGCATCGGATTCCCCTGGAATTGGAGTTACAGACGGTTCTCAGCCGCCATGTGGGTGTTGGGGATCGAACCTGGATTCTCTGCAAGAGCAGTCGGCGCTCTTAACCACTGAACCATCTCTTCAGCCCCCAAGATTTAATCTTTTTTTTTTTTGGTCTTTTTGAGATAGGGTCTCCCTTTAGTCTCAGCTGGCCTGGAGCTCGCTATGTAGACCAGGCTGCCCTTGAACTCACAGAGATCCACCTGTCTCTCCCTCCCGAGTTCTGGGATTAAAGGCATGTGCCACCATGCCCAGCAAGATTTTAAAATTATGTTTACATATGAGTGGTATGTGCACATGAGCACAGTGCTCCTGAAGACTAGAAGAGGGCATTGGACCCCCTGGAATTGGAGTCACAGGCACGTGAGCTGCCCCACTCACAGTGGGACCAACTTGAGTCCTCTGTAAGGACAGCAAGTACTCTGAGCCACTGAGCCTCTCTAGCCCTCTACAAGGTTTTTATTACTGGTGTGAGCACTGACTCTCTGCAGGGCCTGAGTTGCTCAGTCCTGCAATTAACAGATGGCTATACTGAGACCTCTCCCAGGAGGCAGAGGTTCACCTAGAATCAGCAGGAAGTAGTCCTACTGGCTTATGGAAATCCTCCATTCAGGACCGGGGGATGCCTTAGTGGATAAAGCACTTGCCACACAAGCCTGAGGACCTGAGTTTGCATCCCCAGAACCCATGCAAAGCTGGACTTGGTCACGTGTGTCTGCAAGCAGAGACTGGCAAATCCCTGAAGCCCCAGAGCCAGCCAGTCGCAACCTAGGCAGAGGTGGGAAGAGACAGTCGAGGTTTTCCTCCAGTCAGCACAAGTGCTGTGACCTGTGAGCATGCGTGAGTGGACACACACACGTCCTTAGTTTGTGTTTGGTTACCCCTACAAGCTAAATCCAAACAATATGTATCAGTCATATTGATACGGACAGAACATTAACTGATGTTAAACGAAAATCAAGAGTAAGTTGGGCATGGTGGTGACGCTGGTTATCCCTGCAGAAGGCTGAGCAGGAGGATCAGGAATTCATAGGCAGCCTAAGTTACAGAATGAGACACAGCCTCAATGGTGGGGGGGGCAGGGGGAAGAGGTGGGGGTGGGAGTCGGAGGCTGGGGACTTCAGAGAGGGCTCAGCAGTTTCGAGTACTGGCTGCTCTTGTAGGGAACTCAGGTTCGGTTCCCAGAATCCAAATGAAACTGTGGCACACATACATACAGATATACACAGACACACACATACACACAAATGTACACATACACATACACAAATAAAGACATACCACACAGGAACGTACATGTGTACATATACACACACATACATACTTGCATATACACATGTACACTCATACACATAGGAACCACATAGATGCTTGGATACAAACATGCATACACAAACACACACACAAAGGATCTACACAGATATACAACCACAGGAACACACACACACACAAAGGAACATGCACACAGGAATTCATATACACATACACACACATGAGAACAAGGAAGAGAGAGAATGAATGGATCAAGGTCAGTGACTTGTGAAGGGCTGGCTCTCAGGTGCCAGGCTCTGCCCACGCTATCTCTGAGTCCTGGGTCTACAGCTTACTGAGTGGACAGGACAGCGCCTACCAGCCCAGCAGTTCCAGAGCAGATTTGCAGTCCTCAGGAGACAGCGATTTATCTAATCAGCCTGTACATCCACATGTAGTCAAACATCTGTGGAATCTAAAAGATAACTCATTTATTGGAGCAAGGTCAATTCAAATAAATGACTTCAAAGGAAAATAA
Organism: Rhizomys pruinosus; assembly: GCA_009823505.1. Classification (NCBI taxonomy): domain Eukaryota; kingdom Metazoa; phylum Chordata; class Mammalia; order Rodentia; family Spalacidae; genus Rhizomys; species Rhizomys pruinosus. The sequence goes on along the minus strand of VZQC01003171.1, from coordinate 2,841,510 downwards.
CAATTGTATGTGTGACCATTATCAGTTTAAAACCCTGTTTGAGCCTGGGCTGTTGACACACCCCGTAACCCTACCTACTCAGAAGGACGAAGTGAAAGAAGCAAAAGTACAAGGCTGGTTTGGGCTGCAGAGCGAGCTCAACAGCAGCCTGGGAAACGGCAAGAGCACCTGCCTAGAATCCCCCATTGAGGGGCTGGGGTGTGGCTCAGTGGTAGAGCACCTGCCTAGAATCCCCCAGTAAGGGGCTGGGGTTTGGCTCAGTGGTAGGGCACCTGCCTAGAATCTCCCAGTGAGGGGCTGGGGTGTGGCTCAGTGGTAGGGCACCTGCCTAGAATCCCCCAGTGAGGGGCTGGGGTGTGGCTCAGTGGTAGGGCACCTGCCTAGAATCCTCCAGTGAGGGGCTGGGGTGTGACTCAGTGGTAGAACACCTGCTTAGAATCCCTCAGTGAGGGTCTGGGGTGTGACTCAGTGGTAGAGTATGTGTAAGACCCTGAAACAGGAAACAACAACAACAACAAAGCAACCAAAATGTAGTCTTGGCTCTACCTGCAAAGTGAATCTAGACTCCACCCTCTCTCCAGGCTCCTCGCCCCGCAGAGGGCCAGGGCACTGTCAGCTCCCCCCCCCAGCACAGGGCCAGGGCACTGTCAGCTCTCCCCCCCAACACAGGGCCAGGCCACTGTCAGCTCTCCCCCCCAGCACAGGGCCAGGCCACTGTCAGCTCTCCCCCCCAGCACAGGGCCATGGCACTGTCAGCTCTCCCCCCGAGCACCTGGCCAGGCCACTGTCAGCTCCTCCCCCCCAGCACCTGGCCAGGTCACTGTCAGCTCCTCCCCCCCAGCACCTGGCCAGGCCACTGTCAGCTCTCCCCCCCAGCACCTGGCCAGGCCACTGTCAGCTCTTCCCCCCCAGCACAGGGCCAGGGCACTGTCAGCTCTCCCCCCCAGTACCTGGCCAGGCCACTGTCAGCTCTTCCCCCCCAGCACAGGGCCATGGCACTGTCAGCTCTCCCCCCCAGTACCTGGCCAGGCCACTGTCAGCTCTTCCCCCCCAGCACAGGGCCATGGCACTGTCAGCTCTCCCCCCCAGTACCTGGCCAGGCCACTGTCAGCTCTTCCCCCCCAGCACAGGGCCATGGCACTGTCAGCTCTCCCCCCCAGCACCTGGCCAGGCCACTGTCAGCTCTCCCCCCAAGCACAGGGCCAGGCCACTGTCAGCTCTCCCCCACAGCACAGGGCCCAGGCCACTGTCAGCTCCCCCCCCCAGCACAGGGCCAGGCCACTGTCAGCTCTCCCCCCCAGCACAGGGCCAGGCCACTGTCAGCTCTCCCCCACAGCACAGGGCCCAGGCCACTGTCAGCTTCTCCCCCTCAAGCACAGGGCCCAGGCCACTGTCAGCTCCCCCCCCCAGCACATGGTCTCAGGCCACTGTCAGCTCCTTCCCCCCCAGCACCTGGCCTAGCACTGTCAGTCTACCCCCAGCACAGGGCCAGGTCCACTGTCGCTCTCCCCCCGCACAGGGCCAGGCCACTGTCAGCCCTCCCCCCCAGCACAGGGCCATGGCACTGTCAGCTCTCCCCCCCAGTACCTGGCCAGGCCACTGTCAGCTCTTCCCCCCCAGCACAGGGCCATGGCACTGTCAGCTCTCCCCCCCAGTACCTGGCCAGGCCACTGTCAGCTCTTCCCCCCCAGCACAGGGCCATGGCACTGTCAGCTCTCCCCCCCAGCACCTGGCCAGGCCACTGTCAGCTCTTCCCCCCCAGCACAGGGCCAAGGCACTGTCAGCTCTCCCCCCCCAGCACCTGGCCAGGCCACTGTCAGCTCTCCCCCCAGCACCTGGCCAGGCCACTGTCAGCTCTTCCCCCCCCCAGCACAGGGCCAGGCCACTGTCAGCCCTCCCCCCCAGCACAGGGCCATGGCACTGTCAGCTCTCCCCCCCAGCACAGGGCCAAGGCACTGTCAGCTCTCCCCCCCAGCACCTGGCCAGGCCACTGTCAGCTCTTCCCCCCCAGCACAGGGCCATGGCACTGTCAGCTCTCCCCCCCAGTACCTGGCCAGGCCACTGTCAGCTCTTCCCCCCCAGCACAGGGCCATGGCACTGTCAGCTCTCCCCCCCAGTACCTGGCCAGGCCACTGTCAGCTCTTCCCCCCCAGCACAGGGCCATGGCACTGTCAGCTCTCCCCCCCAGCACCGGGCCAGGCCACTGTTAGCTCTTCCCCCCACCCAGCACAGGGCCAGGCCACTGTCAGCTCTCCCCCCCAGCACAGGGCCAGGCCACTGTCAACTCCCCCCCCAGCACAGGGCCAAGGCACTGTCAGCTCTCCCCCCCAACACAGGGCCAGGCCACTGTCAGCCCTCCCCCCCAGCACAGGGCCAAGGCACTGTCAGCTCTCACCCCCAGCCAGGGCACAGCGATCAATGTCCAGCTCTCCCCTCCCGCACCTGGCAATGCCACGGTCAGCCCTCTTCCCCCCGCCCAGCACAGGGCCAGGCCACTGTCAGCTCTCCCCCCCCAGCACCTGGCCAGGCCACTGTCAGCTCCCCCTCCAGCACTGCCAGCTCATCAGCTCTCACCTGCATTGCTCTGACACCTCCAACATCTGCCCCACTTTCTTCCTCCTGCCCTCTAGTCAGAATCACACTGTCTGGTGAAAAGCTGACTATGCATGTTTCTGTCCCCAGTCCTTCAACCCCTAGCATCCCTGGCTTCCCACTTCTAGGCTCTTTGGCTGGCCTCCATCCCCATCCCTCTCCCTGACCCAAGTGTACCCAAAGAGGTAGAGGACCGGCTCCTGCGGGACCTGTGTCCCTCTGCTGGGCTACTCATGATCTGGAGAGCCCCAAATCTACCCTGTCCCAAGGCCTCTCTGATCACTCCTCAGTAGCTCTGTGGGCCCATGCTGTGGCTCCCAAACCCACAGCTCTGGGCTGTCAACTGTCACCACCCACCCTTTAGCCCCCTGCCATGTCCTGTCTCTACTGTCACCCACCAGCACTAAGCAGCAACTCTGGGAGAAAGCATCTGATTTGTCACTGTGTCCTCAAGGGTTGGGACAGTGGAGTCTGCATACAGTAGGAGCCAGGAAGAATTAACGCACCTCACCTGCATCCCAATTCTGAAATTGGCTGACAGGTGAAGAAGAGTCCTCACTGTCCTCTTTAAACTGTGGATGTGTGTAAAACTCTCTTTTCAGGGCTGGAGAGATGACCTAGCGGTTAAGAGCGCCGACTGCTCTTGCAGAGGACCCAGGTTCGATTCCCAGCACCCACATGGCGGCTGAGGGCTGTCTTTAACTCCAGTTCCAGAGGAATCCAACACCCTCTTCTGACCTCTGCGGCACTGCATGACACGGGTGCACCAACCTACATGCAGACAGTACATTCATACACATAAAAAATAAATAAAAGAAAAGAAAAGAAAACTCTCTTTTCAGGGACTAGGGAGAGGGCTAAGTGTGTGAGAGTGTTTGCTGCACACGCATAAGGACCTGAGTTCGAATCCCCAGCACCCATGTAAAAAGTTAGCTGTGGGGGCTGGAGAGATGGCCTAGCAGTTAAGAGCACCAACTGCTCTTGCAGAGGACCTGGGTTTGATCCCAGCACCCACATGGCAGCCAAGAACCATTTTTAACTCCAGTTCCAGGAGAATCCAATGCCCTCTTCTGACCTCTGCGGCACTGCACAACACAAACCTACATGCAGACAGTACATTCATACACATACAAGAATAAAAAAAAAAAAGTTAGCTGTGGCTGTGCATATGCCTGTAACCCAAGACTGGAGGTGGAGGTCAGGCAGCCTAGCCCAAATAGCAAGCTCCAGTTCAGTGAGAGACCCTGTCTCAAAAAATAAGGTGGAGCGCAATACTGGCAGATACCTGAACTCTGGTTTATAAACACACACCCATGGACAAACACACTCCATACATAAAATAAATAAATCAATCTTTAAAGTTCTCTCTCTTTCTCTCTCTCTACAAAAAGTTAAAGGTGCCTGGTGTGGTGGTACAGTCCTGTGATCCCTGTATTTGGGAGGTGGATGCAGGAGGATTATCAAGTTCAAGGCTAGCCAGCTTTGGCGACATAGAAGTTCCAGGCCAACCCTGGCTACCTGAAACACTGTCTCAAAACAAACAAACAAACACACACGCACGCACGCATGCATGCATGTGCGTGCGCGCGCGCAAACACACACACACACACACACACACACACACACACACACTGGAGCTGGAGAGATGGCTGCCTTCGCAGGGGACCTGAGTTCAGTTCCCAGGATCTACAACTGCTTGAAACTCCAGCTCCAGAGGATCTGATGCCCTCAAAAATCTTGGAAAAACAAAAAACTAAGCCAGGCATGGTGGTGCATGCTTTTAGTCCAGAAAGTGGATCTCTGATTCAAGACCAGCCTGTCTACAAAGCAAGTTCTGGGTCAGCCAAGGCTACACTGTGAGACTCTCTCTATAAAACCCACAAGAGCCCAGAGACAAGAGAGAGAGCAATGGGAATTGGGAGGGGAAGTCAGCCGCTGGAGACCCTACCAGCTAGGAGAGCCTGCAAGAAGAGACCAAGCCGGCCAAGGCACCAGCTTACCTGACACTGCTGCAGTCTGTAGCACCGTCCACCCACCAAGTGCCCATCAGGTCTCTCTGCAACCGCAGACCCTTCCCTTCTGTCCCGTCCTGCCTGCTGCTGCCTGACCTCTGCTTGCTCCCCCTGCTAGCTCTCAGTGGCTGTCATGTCTGGCTTTGGGGACTGACTCCATGTCAGCAGGTGACACAGCAGTATGTCTCCTCCCCTGTCCCTCCCTCTCAGGCATGTCATGACTCCAATTAGAACAGCAGGCTGTGTTTATACACACTGCCACGGATACAGAAAAACTATTCGAGGCTGGGACCACAGGGCACCGTGATTATTTTTCTTTTCCCTTCCGCACAACGGTTTATTTTCCTGGGAACTGATAACGCTCTTGTTTTCCTTTGCTTTGTTTTCTCTCTACTTACTGCTAATCTAGTCTGAATTCTGCCAACTGTGTCAAGCTCCCCCGCAGCTGTTCCTCAAGTGGGGAGCCCTGTGAATTTCATCTCTTGCAAACTAGCCCCTTTCAGGAGCCCTGTGTGCAGCTGGGGTCAGGAGCTCTGTGCCCACAACTCCCCGCTGGTCCCCTGGCCCTTCTGCCCACAATGGCTCTTCCCACCCATCTCCAGAAAAAACACTATTCCAAACTTATTTTTCTCTTTCTAAGCTCAACATCTTTTTTTTTTTTTTTTTTTTTTTTTTTTTTTTTTTTTTTTTTTTTTTTTTTTTTTTTTTTTTTTTTTTTTTTTTTTTTTTTTTTTTTTTTTTTTCTTTTTTAGCCGGGGTCCCCCTTTTGTCCCATTTGGCCTGGAACTTGCTATGTAGACCAGGCTGGCCTTGAACTCAGAGATCTGCCTACCTCTGCTTCCCAAGTGCTAGGATTAAAGGCATGCGCCACCACGCCCGGCTCATCTTTTTTTTTTTTGATGTTCATTCTTCTTCATTTAATTTTACCTGGCAAAGTAAGTATTTTATCTTTTTCATGAAGAACATTTATTGAAGGACAGTCCCTCAACAGTTTATTTCTCAGTGTTCTAGTTATTCCATTTTCTTTATTTATTTATTAATTTATATATATTTTTTATCAGATCTAGGCCCGTGTCCTCCACCCTGTCTCCCCACCCCACCAGAGCTCATGCATTCTGCCAAACATTAAACTCAACATCTTATATGAGGACACAAGCCTGCTAGTTGCTCCCCTTAAAATTCGGGAGAGACAAATTTAGGGGTACATCAGATGTCTAGCCTACACTCCTGAGATGGGGTTCAAGGTTGATGAGGTATTTTACTTATTTATTTTACGTGTATGAGTGTTAGGCTGCATGGTACATGCACCTATACATGCAATACCCACAGAGGCCAGAAGAGGGCATGGATTCCCAGGAACTGGAGTTACAGATAGTTGTTAGCTGTCATGTGGGTGCTGGGAGCTGAACCCAAGTCCTCTGCAAGAGCAGCCAGTGCTCTTAACCTCTGAACTGTCTTTCCAATCCCACTTTATTTATTCTAGGTGTTCACGTATGCACATACATGTGTTCATGTATGTGTGCATAAGCATGTGGGGGCCAGATGTCGATGCTGGGTTTCTTCCTCAATCTCTCTCCACCTTACTGATTGTTGGGGTCTCTCACTGAACCTGGAGCTCACTGGTTCTGCCACATTGGCTGGTCTCTGCCACCCCAACACTGGGATGACACATGATACATTCCTGGTGTCTCGTGTGGGTGCTGGGGATCCAGACTCAGATCATAGTGCTTCACCAACTGAGCCCCAGGCTCTTCTTTCAGAATTAAAAAAAAAAAAAAAGCATATTTATTCTTGTGTGTGTGCGTGTGCATGTGTGCATGTGTGTGTGTGTGTGTGTGTGTGTGTGTGTGTCCATCTGTAACAGTGCGCATGTGGTGGTCAGAGGACAACTTGCAGGAGCCAGTTCTCTCTTCCGGGCCATTAGGGTTGGTGGCAAGCGCTTTTACCCACTGAGTCATCTTGCTGGCCTGTTTCAGTATTTGAGTATTTGGAAATCAATCTCTCTGGTCTTCTGGGACCTGGGGCTGCTACAAAGGAGCCCAGCGTTCTCCTACCTGCTACAGAGGAGCCCAGCGTCCTCCTACCTGCTACAGAGGAGCCCAGCGTCCTCCTACCTGCTACAGAGGAGCCCAGCGTCCTCCTACCTGCTACAGAGGAGCCCAGCGTCCTCCTACCTGCTACAGAGGAGCCCAGCGTCCTCCTACCTGCTACAGAGGAGCCCAGCGTCCTCCTACCTGCTACAGAGGAGCCCAGCGTCCTCCTACCTGCTACAGAGGAGCCCAGCGTCCTCCTACCTGCTACAGAGGAGCCCAGCGTCCTCCTACCTGCTACAGAGGAGCCCAGCGTCCTCCTACCTGCTACAGAGGAGCCCAGCGTCCTCCTACCTGCTACAGAGGAGCCCAGCGTCCTCCTACCTGCTACAGAGGAGCCCAGCGTCCTCCTACCTGCTACAGAGGAGCCCAGCGTCCTCCTACCTGCTACAGAGGAGCCCAGCGTCCTCCTACCTGCTACAGAGGAGCCCAGCGTCCTCCTACCTGCTACAGAGGAGCCCAGCGTCCTCCTACCTGCTACAGAGGAGCCCAGCGTCCTCCTACCTGCTACAGAGGAGCCCAGCGTCCTCCTACCTGCTACAGAGGAGCCCAGCGTCCTCCTACCTGCTACAGAGGAGCCCAGCGTCCTCCTACCTGCTACAGAGGAGCCCAGCGTCCTCCTACCTGCTACAGAGGAGCCCAGCGTCCTCCTACCTGCTAGGAAGGAGCCCAGTGTTCTTCTACCGCTGATCTGGCTCTTCTGCTTTTTCTTTTTTTTTGAGACAGGGTCTCCCATAGCCCCAGCTGTCCTGGAACTCACTCTGTAGACCAGGCTGGCCTTGAACTCAGAGATCTGCCTGCCTCTGCCTTTCAAGTGCTGGGATTAAAGGTGTGCACCACCACACCCATCTTAAAGGCAGTTCTTAGCCGCCATGTGGGTGCTGGGAATCGAACCCGGGTCCTCTGCAAGAGCAGTAGGCACTCCTAACCGCTGAGCCATCTCTCCAGCCTCTGGCTCATCTGCTTTTACTTTTCTCTCTGGAAGTTTCTTCTCTGAGAGCTCTTCACCCCCCCAGTGGTGAGCCTCAGAGCCAGAATGCTGGTCCTCTCTGCTGACGCTCACTGTCCAAGTTCCAGAGTGCACAGCATTACACACTTTCAAACCAACCCCCTGCGCTCTGCCAGCCACTCATCAACCCTCCCATCTGGATTCTGAAAGGTTTCTCAGAGCAGGGAAGCGTGCCTGTGTTCTTTGGAGTGCTCAGCCGCAGCAGACCCCTTACCCAGAGCTGCTGGAAGTTACAATCGTTACTATTATCAAAGTTTTGTGGTTTTTGAAACAAGGTCTTATTCTGTACCCCAGGCTAGCCTTGGACTCAATCTGGTTTCCTGCTTCCATCTCCTGAGCACTGGGATTACTTTCTAGATGGTTCCCTGCTTTGTTTTCTTCCATTCTCCTACTTTACACTCTGCCTTATTCCCTGTGACAGGATCGTTCCCTGGACCTGAAGCTTGCTGGGACTTTTTGCTGTTGCTATTGGTGTGTTTTGTTTTGTTTTTCTAGTCTGCCCAGCAAGATCCTGGGATCCTCCAGCCCCAGCTCACCCTTCTCTACCAACTACAAGTGTGGAAAGCCCCTATGTAGGTGCCAGGGATCCAAACTTGGGTCCTCATGCTTGTCCAGAGGCGCTGAGCTCTCTACCAAGCCCCTTGTTAGCTAGGTGGAGACACGGCCTCATGCAGCTCAGGGGGGTCTCAAACTTGATGTGTAGCTGAGGATGGCCTTAAACTCCTACCTCCTGCGTGTGTTCTCCCCTAAACCTGTGCTCTGGCTTTTAAAAAGTTAATTTTTATCCGGGTGGGGTGGTACACACCTTTAAAGTTACTTTTTATGTGTATGAGCGTTTTGCCTACATGTATATAAGTGCACCCATGTCATGCAATGTGGTGGAGGCCAAAAGAGGCCATCAGATCCCCAGAACTGGAGTCAAGGACAGTTGTTAGCTGCTATGTGGGTCCTGGGAACTAAATCTAGGTTCTCTGCAAGAGCAGCCAGTGCTCCTAACTGCAGAGCCTTCCCTCCAGCCCCTCTCTCTGGCTTCTTGAGGCACGGTCTCACTCTAGCCCAGGCTGATACTGAATTCGCGGACTCCTCCTACCTCAGCCTCCCAAGGGCTGAGATTACATGTGTGAGCCATAAGGCCCAGCTCTAATTTTGACTTTTGGGGATAGGGTCTCATTATATAAACCCAGGCTGGCCTCAAACTGACTTCCTGCCTCAGCCTCCCAAGTGCCTGGGAGGTGCCGTGTCTCTCCGCACCCCACCTCCCCCAGCAATGTGGTAGTAATGAATTTTGCTCCTTTCGGGGCACCCCAGTTCCGCTCTCTTACTGGGGACCGCCTGGTGCTGCTAGTTTTAATTTTCTGCTCCAGTGTCACTCCGGTTCCACAGGTGGGTCTGTACGTCAGCCTCGATGGAGAACCAGGTGCTGGTGGGTCTAGCCCAGACGCCACATGTGGCTCCCCCCCTCTGAAGGGCAGCCCCACACCCACACTCCATGGTTCCTGCTGTTTCCCATTCTGAAATAATTTTGGAGTTTCTAAATAGCTTTTTATTTAATGTGTATGAGTGTACTGTCTGCATGTAGGTCTGCGCACCGGTGTCGTGCAACGCTGCGGAGGTCAGAAGAGGGTGTCAGATTCCCCTGGAACTGGAGTTAAAGACAGTTCTCAGCCACCATGTGGGTGCTGGGAATCGAACCCGGGTCCTCTGCAAAAGCAGTCGGCGCTCTTAACTGCTGAGCCATCTCTCCAGCCCCCTGGAGTTTCTAAGTAGTTTCAAAAACATCTCTTAACAACAGGAAGTATTTATTAAGTCAAGCAGCCAGATATCTGCAGCCACACTGCGCAGTGAGGAGCCCTCAGGGGCTGTGGCCACTAAAGGGGTGATTCAGCTACCTCCTTTTCCTTTTTTTTTTTTTTTCTTTTTTCTTTTTGAGACAAAGTCTTCCTGTAGCCCCAGCTGACCTGGAACTCACTATGTAGACAAGGCTGGCCTCAATCTCACAAGAAATCCACCTGCCTCTGCCTCCTGAGTGCTAGGATGAAGGTGTGTGCAACCATGCCGGGATTCCTGCTCCTCCCCACCCTCTTCAACAACCCTTCCCAGGATCCTCTGCATCTGGACTTTCCCTGAACTCTGATTCTCCTGCTTCCACCTCCAGGTGCTGATGACAGACGCACACCACTCTGCATCTACTTTCTGAAGATGGGCAGGGAAGATGGAACAGCTTTAAAATGGCAGCCTGGGCTGGGGACGGGGCTCGGTGGGGAGAGGCTTGCAGAGCATGGGTTCCATGCCCAGCATCACATAACCCAGGCATCAGGGCTCAGGTCTGGAATCCTGGCCCTGGGGAGATAGATGCAGGAGAATCAAAAGTTCAAGATGGGCTGGAGAGAGAGCCTAGTTAAGAGCACCGACTGCTCTTGCAGAGGACCCGGGTTCGATCCCCAGCACCCACATGGCGGCTGAGAACCGTCTGTAACTCCAATTCCAGGAGAACTCCAGTTCCAGGGGAATCCGAGACCCTCTTCTGACCTCCGCAGCATGGCACGACATGGGTGCACAAACCTACATGCAGACAGTACATTTATACGCATACAAAAATAAATAAAACTAAAAAAAAAAAAGATCATTCCTCAGCTACATCATGAGTTTGAGCCAGCCTGGGCTAAAGAAACTCTGTCTCTGTCTATAGTTTCGTTTCCCATCTGCATTTATTTCAGTATTACCAATAACCAGGCTGTTCTCATCCATGGCACTTTCTGGCCTGGTCTTGCCTTAGAACACCCCCGCCCAGCCTTGGTGATGGTGCTGACCACAAACTACTAAACCCCTGGTCGGCTGAGCACTCGCTTCTCTCCCACGTAGTCTATGCCTTCTCACAGGCTTCCCCAGGAGTCCAATCCTGAGCACACAGGCCCACAAATGCCACAAATTCTGGGAGACTGCAAGGATCACGCCCGCTCTCACACCTCCTCCAGTGCTGGGCATGGCCAGGCCAGAGTCACAGTGGCTGCCCATTTAAAGCTACTTACCATTGCCTTCTCCCCAGCTGGCTCCTAGCACATCCTACGAGCGGCCCTCTGGGACTTCGTAGGCTCCTCCCCCCTTCTCAGCCACACTGAGCGCCATGGCCCACCATCCTAACGCTACAGCCCGTGTCTCCCCAGACCCAGAATCCACCCGGCTTATCTTCTATTCTACCAGACCTCACACCAAACCTCAAATCTCTGCAAACAGAATGCCAACTCCCAGTGCAGAATCCAGGCCCTTCACAAGTAGAAATGTCTTTTCTGGTCTGGGGGGACAGCTCAGTCGGTAAAGTCCTTGCTATGTGAGCACAAGGACCTGAGTTTGAATCACCAGAACCCACGAAGTAAAAATGCCAGGCCTGGATCCCTCCAGTCTTTCTCTTCTCATTTTGATTTTATGTGTATGAGTGCTATGCTTGCATGTATGTAAGTGCACCTGTGCCAGGCAGTGCCCATGGAGGACAGAAGAGGGCTTCAGATCCCCTGGAACTGGAGTTATAGACGGTTGTTAGCCACCATGCAAGTGCTAGGATTTGAACCCGGGTCCTCTGCAAGAACAGCAAGTGCTCTTAATTGCTGAGCCACCTCTCCAGTCTCCTGCCTTCAAGCTCAGTGCTGGGAAGGCAGAACAGGAGGATCCCTGGGGTTCGCTGGCCAGCTAACTAGACTAACTGGTGGGCTCCAGGCCATCAAGAAACAGTGTCTCACAGGAAGTGAATAGTTTCTGAGAGTGACACCTGAAGTCTGCTGGGTTCCAATGCACCTGCGCGCACATGCACACACGTGCACACACATACAGAGAAACTAGTCTTTCCATCACAAGCTGAATCCCTAGCTAGCCTTGATCTCATGTTCTCTTGCTTCTGCTGGGATTAAGGCATGCGCCACCACACACTCAGTTTATTTGTTTGGGGCAGGGCCTTGGCTAGCCTGGACCTCACTGTGCTGACTAGGCTGGCCTCAAACTTACAGCAATCCTCCTGCATCAGCTCCCAAGTATCTATCTCTCTCTCTCTCTCTCTCCCTCCGTCCCTCCTTCCCTCCCTTCTTTCCTCCCTCCCTCCAGAGTCTCTCTGTAGCCCCAGCTGCCCTGGAACTCCCTCTGTAGACCAATCTGGCCTCGAACTCACAGAGATCCAAGTCTCTACTTCCAGAGTGCTGGAATTAAATTATGTGCTACCATCTCCAGCATTTCCAAATTAGTTTCTAAAATTTCTCCTTTTCACCCAGATCCGGGGCTCTACCCCACATTTCCAACCCCAGCTGGCACAGAGAGAGGCTAAGTAAGGGAGGGACCTGCAGAGTCCCAACAGCCAGGAGCCACACAATGGAGCCCCAGCAATCAAAGGCACAGCAACACTCTGCCCAAAGTTCACGGTCCCATCCGGCCCCCAGCTGCAGGCTGATAAAATTAAAAGAAGGATGCAATCACTGTGCCCTGGCCAGGAGGATGTGCAGAGCTCTGGGTCTGCCAACGATGTCTTCATCGCCCAAAGGGAAGGCAGGTCCTACTAGCAGCCACCCAGGCTCTGCCTGCTGTCGTCCACCAGGCGCGAACCTGCTACTGGGGCAAAGAGCGATGCTTGCCTCCTTTGGGAGCTGAGTCTGCACTGCTCAGGGTAGTCAGCCCAGAGGGAAGCCAAGTTCAGGGGATGCTCAGCTGATTGGGATGAGATGCAAAACCTGCCTCCCTCAAAGGGCCTCCTGCAAGGTCTTCCCGGGACATTGCAGCACACTGATCTCCGAGCAACTGCTTTCTCACCTAGATACCCAAGTAGCCCAAGATAAAACTGATAACGTGTCCTCCGCAGGGCCAGGTGCCTCTCCCGCCAAGGAGATCGACCCAATGGCCACACCCGCTGCCGCGCATCCCGCAGGACCGCACAAGAAGGCTCAGAGAGGGTGTGCGCCGGGCCAAGGTCACACAGCAAGCCGGCCGGATCTGGGGTTCGAATCCCAGGCCGCACAGGTCCCACCTAAGCCGGGATAAGTGGGAGTCGGAACTGCGCTGCCCATCCCCGGGACTTCGCCCCGGCCCGGCTCCGAGAGCCCCTCGCGCCCCTCGGGCCCCTCGCACCCCGCTCCACCCGAGTCAGGGATGCTCACCTCGCGCCAGCCGCTGCCGCTGTCGCCACCTCGCGCTTGCGGCCCCTCCCGAGGCAGGGCCCCGCCCCCTAGCCTCGGAGCCCCGCCTCCGCCATCTCCTCGCGAGAACTCTAGGGAGACCACGCCCGCCCGCGACGCGCCTGCGCACTCCCCCTCCGCCCCCGCCCTCTCCAGCTAGTGCCATGTGGCTAGGTATTTACAGCTCCAGATTGGCCCCGCCTACCAGCGGCTGGAAGCCCCGCCCCCATGCGACAGCCAATCCGCGGCGGGGACGGGACGGGGCGGGGTTTGCGGGTAGTCAGAGCTTGGTGCCCGCCAGCATCCCTCGTTGGCACAAGAGCTTGATGTTCACGGTTGGGATTTTGCAATGGTTTTGTTACTTTCAGAAATGATGAGACTAAAAAGAATAAATCTGGGTGGGGCCGGGGAGATGGTGAAGTGCTTGCTGCTCTATGTCAAAACTAAACCAGGCCTGGGGAGAGGGCTCAGTGTGTCAAGTGCTTGTCACACCTTTGAGTTCTGAGTTCAGATCCCCAGAATCCAGTTTAAAGAGTCGGTTTCAGCCGGGCGTGGTGGCGCACGCCTTTAATCCTAACACTAGGGAGGCAGAGGCAGGCAGATCTTTTGTGAGTTCAAGGCCGGCCTGGTCTACAGAGCGAGTTCCAGGACAGCTGGGGCTACAGGGAGACCCTGTCTCGAAAAGACAAAAAAAAAAAAAGAGTCGGTCTCCAAGGCATGTGCCAATAATCGCAGCAATTTCAAGATGGGAGGCAGAGACCGAGGGATACCAGGAGCTTGCTGCTGGCTTTGAGAAAGCTACTAAGAGTTTGGATTACAGCTGTGCACCACCATGGCTCTGTGTGCGTGTGTGTGTGTGTGTGTGTCTGTCTGTGCAGGTGCACGAGTGGTGTGTGGAGGGCAGAGGATAACCTCAAGTTTCAGTCCTCACCACCTTCCAATTTTTGAGACAAAGTCTCTCAGTGGCTTAGAACTATTTTTTTTTTTTTTGTGACAGTGTTTGCCTGTAGCCCCAACTGGCCTGGAGCTCACTATGTAGACCAGGCTAGCCTTGAACTCACAGAGAGCCTCCTGCCTCTGCCTCTCGAGTACTGGGATTAAAGGTGTGTGCCACCACGCTCTGCAGATTTAAATGTTACTTGGGCAGGCACAGTGGTGCGCACCTGTGACTCTGGTACTCTGGGCACTGGAGGCAGAACTGTAAACTGAAGGTCAGCCTGGGCTACATACATGCTATTTTCTAGTTCCCGTGTGCTGCAGTGTCTTATGTAAATCTTAAATACTGACAATTCCAGATGCTGGGGAGGTTGCACAGCTGTGGGCAGCGCCATCCACGGTGGAAACGCTGCCTGGCACTGTCCCTTTGAAGAGCCATCTGGCAATGTCTTATAAACATGCACCTTCCTGGGGCTGGAGAGATGGTTCAGTGGGGAAAAGCATTTGCTGTGCAAGCATGAGAACTTGAGTTCAAAGCCCCAGCCACCATTAAAAAGCTGCACATACACCTCTCACGCCAGCATTGTGAGGGGCAGAGACAGCAGGGCCACGGGGGCTTGCTAGCTGCCAGCTTTGCTCCAGGCTCAGTGAGAACTGTCTCAGTGGAATCAGGTGGAGCACGATAGAGCAAGACACGCCATGTCCTCCTCTTGCCCGTGTGTGCATGCATGGCTGTATGCACCTTCGCATACACCACACACAACCATATCCTTTCCTGATAACCATGAACTGGAAACCCTAGAAAGGACATATATCCCTCCACAAAAGCTTGGAAACGAATCCTCTGCGTGTGCCCTCTGTTCAGGGGCGGCCCAGACAGGAGACAGACTGCTAGGCTCTTTTTTAATTTTATTTATTTCTGTATGTGTATGAATGTACTGTCTGCATGCAAGTCTGTGCACCCGTGTCGTGCAATGCCGCGGAGGTCAGAAGTGGGTGTCGGATTCTCCTGGAATTGGAGTCCCAGACGGTTCTCGGCCACCATGTGGGTGCTGGGGATCAAACCCGGGTCCTCTGTAAGAGCAGTCAGCGCTCTTAACCGCTAGGCCATCTCTCCAGCCCCCTGCTAGGCTCTTTTTAAACCTGTTCATTGTTAGTGTTTATTCTGCATTGGGGGGCGGGAATTTCACAGCATACATAGGGTGCTCAAAAAGACAACTTGTAGGAATCACTTTACTTTTTCCATGATGTGGGTTCTAGCAATCAGAGTCAAGGTTGTTGGGCTTGGTGGCAAGCTCCTTTATCTGAGCCATCTCGCTGGCCCCTGAAATGGTTGCCTTGATACTGTTCATTTCACCTCTGAAACAATATGCAGAAACATGTTTATTCTCTCAAGCAGCTGCAAGGCATCCTCCCACTTACAGGAAGGAAGCAGTAGAGGCTTGCAGACCATTCTAGCTTTATTTTGTTTTCTTTCTTTCTTTCTTTCTTTCTTTCTTTCTTTCTTTCTTTCTTTCTTTCTTTCTTTTTCTTCTTTCTTTTCCTTTTTTTTTTTTTTTGGTGTTTTTGAGACAGGGTCTCCCTGTAGCCCCAGCTGTCCTGGAACTCCCTCTGTAGACCAGGCTGGCCTTGAAATCACAAAGATCTGCCTGCCTCTGCCTCCCGAGTGCTAGGATTAAAGGTGTGCGCCACTACGCCCGGCTTTTCTTTCTTTATTTCCTTTTTGAGACTAGGTCTCCCTGTACCTTCAGATATGTAGACTAGGCTGGCCTTGATCTCACCTACTTTTGCTTCCTGAGTGCTGAGATTAAAGATTCACCCCCCCCCAAAAAAAAGCCAGGGCGTGGTGGCACCCACCTTTAATCCTAGCACTTGGGAGGCAGAGGCAGGTGGATCTCTGTGAGTTTAAGGCCAGCCTGGTCTACAGAGTGAGTTCCAGGACAGCTGGGGCTATATATAGGAAGACACTGTCTCAAAAAGAAAAAAAGATGTGCCCCACCTGACCTGGATGTCTTTCTTTAAAAAAAGATTTTTGCCTTATGCATGTGTGTTGCCTGCATGTGTGGTGAATATACCAGGTGTGCACATTGTCCACAGAGGCCAGAAGAGGACAGGGGAGCCTATGAAACCAGAGTAACGGACAGTTGTTAGCCAACGTGTGGGTGCTGGGAATTGAACCTGGGTCCTCTGCAAGAGCAGCCAGTATTCTTAACTAAGCCATCTCTCCAGCCCATCAGCTACCTTTCTTAAACAGCCCAGACTCTCCAGCCCAGTGTTGGTACTGTGCAGAGTGGGCTGGGCCCTCCTATATCAATTAGCAATCAAGGCAATCTTTCATAGACATGGCCACAGGCCAGTTTGCTTAAGGAAATTCTTCAACTGAGGTTCCTTTTCCCAGAGGACAAGGCTCTGTCAGGTAGGTTGACAATAAAAACTAACTAAAATGGAGACCAACTAGCTGAAAGTACACAGTTCTGCAAGTGACAGAATTGGACCCAAATCCAATTTGGGGGCTCCAGAGTCTGGGCTACATGACTATCCAGTGACTTTTGGGTGGGGAGTGCAGTTGCCAGGAGGGCGTCATTGGGGAGTGACTGTGCCCTGAAGGTGCTGAGGAACACTCCAGGTCTACTAACTACCTAGCAAGTGCTCTACCACTGAGCCACACCCCCAGCTCCTCACTGGGGCATTCTAGGCAGGAGCTCCACCATTGAGCTGTGCCCCCAGCCCCTCACTGGGGGATTCCAGGCAGGTGCTTTACCACTGAGCCACACCTAAGCCCTCACTGGGATATTCCAGGCAGGTGCTCAACCACTGAGCCACACTGAGTGATTCTACGCAGATGCTATACCATTGTGCCACATTCCCAGCCCCAAATCATGTGTTCTTTTTATAGACTTGAAACTCCTTCAAGTTGGTGGGCCCCACTGGCTGCTCTTCTGCTGGCCTTATGCAAAGACTATCTGTCTCCATGTACCCTGCTAGCCATAACTGTTTCTATTTTGTAACCAGGGTTGCAACAGAAGGAAAACAGAAGTAACTGTAATTCAGGCAAGAATGAAGCAGAAAACACCAGTTACCACTATCAAGGTTGTTGGGAGATTCTGAAACCCCCTGGATCCTGTGAGCAGCCACAGGGTAAGAAAACGAAAGAAGAGGATGTGGCTGTGCTCAGTTGGTAGGGCACTTGCCTGGTGTGCATGAAGCCCTGGGTTTGATCCCCAGTACTACATAAACTAGACATGGTAGCGCTTTCCTGCAATCCCAGTACTCAGAAGGTGGAGGAAGGAAGATCTGACCTTCAAGCTTGAGGATGAAGAGGTGGCTCAGTGGTTGAGCATGTGTACTGTTCCTGCAGAGGACTGGAGTTCAGTTCCTAGCTCAAAACCATCTGTAACTACCATTTCAGGGGAGCTGACACCCTCTAAGGCCTCCTGGAACATCAGCACACATACATACACACACATACACACACACACACACACACACATACACACACAATTATAAAACATAAAAAGGGGACTAGAGAAATAGCTCAGTGGGCCAGGCATGGTGGCATACACCTTTAATCTCAGCACTAAGGAGGCAGAGGCAGGAGGATCTCCATGAGATCAAGGCCACCCTGGTCTACGTGGTGAGCTCCAGGGCTGCTGGAGCTATAGGGAGACCCTGTCTCAAAAAGACCAAAGAGAGAGAGAGAGAGAGAGAGAGAGAGAGAGAGAGAGAGAGAGAGCGCTAAGTGGTTAAAAGTACTCACTGTGTGCACATGGTACACGTGCACTCAGTCAGACACACACATTTATGCACATAAAATAAAAGATAGGCCAAATTCGGTGGCCCGTGCCTTTAATCCCAGCACTCAGGAGACAGGTAGATCTCTGTGAGTTCAAGGGCACCCTGGTCTACATAGTGAGTTCCAGGGCAGCATAGTGAGACCTTCTCCAAAAAAACTAAAAGAGAAGAAGAGGAAGAAGAAAAGGAGAAAAGGAGCAAGACAAAACCTTTAGAAAAAGAAAGCAGGGGCTGGAGAGATGGCTCAGCGGTAAAGAGCACCCACTGCTCTTGCAGAGGACCTGGGTTCGATTCTCAGCACCCACATGGAGGCTAAGAATCGTCTTTAACTCCAGTTCCAAGGGAATCCGACAACCTCTTCTGACCTCCGTGGCATTGCACGACATGGGTGCACCAACCTACATGCAGACAGTACACTCATACACATAAAAAATAATAAATTTTCTTTAATTAAAAAAAGAAAAAGGAAAAGAAAGGAAGCAGAGGGAAACGGTCTGCATGTTTGCAGCCTGGGCCCCGCTGCAGGAGCTTCGCAGGGGCCCCACAACCCTGATGGGACCTCAGAGCTTCTGCCCCATTCCAAGTTCCTTCTCTCCAGTGCCTCTGTCCCCATGCCCTGTGGGCAATGTGGGGGACCAGGGGTGGCAGAAAGCCTGAACAATGAGCCTCTCACCCTAGCATCTATGTGACCCTGGCTGGCCACTCCACCTCTGAAGGAGTATAAGCTCGGGCCCCCAGGGCAGGTCTGCTCATGGCGCACACCCAGGCCTGCCCATGCATCTCCCCACCCAGATCCTCTGTCTGGCTTGCTGGAATGGCATAAGAGGCTAGAGCCTTGGGGTAGTGTCTGAAGATAGGGGGCTCTGGACCAGGCTCTGTATGGGTCCCAGAAGCCAAGGTAGGGTGGGCATGAGCCTTGGCTCCAGGTGCCCTCCAAGCACAAGTGGGTGGAGACCCAGTCCCCACATTCCAGAGCTGACATGGCTACCGGGGGCTCAAACAGGAAATGTGTGGACCCCTGGGGATCAAGGCACAGAACGACTGTATCTATCCAAGAATAGAAGGTGGGTACACAGACTAATTACAGTGGATGGAATGTTTGTGGCCCCACCCCATGTGTATGTTGAAAGTTAATTTCAAAGTGATGGTATTAAGAAGTACCTCTGAGGGCTGCAGAGATGGCCCAGCAGATAAGAGCACTGGCTGCTCCGGCAGAGGATCCAGGTTCAGTTCACAGAATCCACATGGCAGCTAACAACAAACCTACTGGAACTCCAGTTCCAAGGGATCCAGCACCCTCTTCTAGCCTCTGCAGACATCACACACACACATGCAGGGAAAACACTCATACACATAAAATAAATTAGAATAAATAAGTACCTCTGAGGCTGGCGAAATGAATCATGGGGTAACGGAGCTTGCTGCCAAGCCTGGTAAGCTGTTTGATCCCCAAGATCCATATGGTGAAAGGAAAGAATTGATTCCTGCAAGTTGTCCTCCAGATGTCCACATGTATGACTTGGTATGTGTGTGTGTGTGTGTACACACAAAATTAATTAGTATAATAAAATTTTATGCATACAAGTGAATGTATGTAAGTGTACCCTTGTCATGCAACACCTCAGAGTCAGAACAGGATATCTAATCCCCTGGAACTGGAGTTATGGATGGTTGTTAGCCACCATTCGGGTGCTGAGATTTGAACCCTGGTCCTCTGCAAGAGCAGTCAGTGCTCCTAACTGCTAAGCCATCTCTCCAGCCCCCTAATATAATAATTTTTTTAAAAGAAGTACTGAAGCGGGGTGTGGTGGTGCACGCCTTTAATCCCAGCACTCAGGAGGCAGAGATAGGCAGATCTCTGTGGGTTCAAGGCCAGCCTGGTCTACAGAGCAAGCTCCAGGACTCCTGGTACTAAAAGGGAGACCCTGTCTCAAAAATACCAAAATAAATAAATAAATAAATAAAATAAAAGAAGTACTGAACTATAGTAAATAGTTACCAGGGGAGGCTGGGCATGATAGTGCACGCCTTTAATCCCAGCACTTGGGAAGCAGAGACAGGCAGATCTCTGTGAGTTCAAGGCCAGCCTGGTCTGCATAGTGAGCTCCAGGCCAGCTGGGAATAAAGGGAGACCCTGTCTCAAAAAGACCAAATAATAGGCTGGAGAGATGGCCTATCGATTAAGAGTGCCAGCCGCTCCTGGATTCGATCCCCAGCACCCACATGGCGGCCAAGAACCGTCTGAAACTCCAATTCCAGGAGAACTCCAGTTTCAGGGGAATCCGACACCCTCTTCTGACCTCCGTGGTATTGCACGACACGGGTGCACAGACTTGCATGCAGACAGTACATTCGTACACATACAGAAATAAAATTTAAAAAAATTTAAAAAAAGACCAAATAATAATAATAATAAATAATATAGTTACTAGGGGAAGGGGCCATATTTTCTTTGGTGGTGTAGCCACTGGTAAATTGCCTGTGCTTGTATAAATAACCCCTGCCATGCTCAAGCAAGAAAACCTAATTAAACTCAGGTTGAAATTAAAAGGTCATGAAGGTTGGAGAGATGACTCAGTGGGTGACACTGCTTACTGTTCTTGCAGAGGATGGAGTCCAGTTCCCAGCACCCAGGTCAGGAGGCTCACAACCACCTATGACTCCAGTTCCAGGGGATCTGGTATTCTATTCTAGCTTCCACTAGAACCTGGATTCACAGGCGCATACCCACACAGAAACACAGACACAGACAGGCAGACACACACACACACAACACACACACACTTACAAATTAAAAATAATAAAAACAGGCCGGGCATGGTGGCGCAAGCCTTTAATCCTAGCACTTGGGAGGCAGAGGCAGGCGGATCTTAATAATAAAAACAAAGTCTGGAGAGATGGCTCGGTAGTTAAGCACACTGGTTGCTCTGGCAGAGGACTGGGTTCAGTTCCTGGCACTCACACCATCTGTACCTCCAGTTCCAAGGGATTCAATGCCCTCTGCTGGCATCCATGGGCATTGCATGCACAGGTGAATTTACATGCAGGCAAAACACTCATAGACATAAAAATTAAAAAAGAAAAATAGCCGGGTGTGGTGGCGCGCACCTTTAATCCTAGCACTTGGGAGGCAGAGGCAGGTGGATCTTTGTGAGTTCAAGGCCAGCCTCGTCTACAGAGTGAGTTCCAGGCCAGCTGGAGCTACAGGGAGACCCTGTCTCGAAAGACCAAAAAAAAAAAAAAAAAAAAAATCCCAGCACTTAGGAGGCAGAGGCAGGAGGATCTCTGTGCGTTCAAGGCCAGCCTGGTCTACGTAGTGAGTTCCAGGCCAACTGGAGCTGCAGGGAGACCCTGCCTCAAAAAAAATTTGCATAGCCGGGTGTGGTGGCGCATGCCTTTAATCCTAGCACTCGGGAGGCAGAAGCAGGCGGATCTTTGTGAGTTCAAGGCCAGCCTGGTCTACAGAGTGAGTTCCAGGACAGCTGGGGCTACGGGGAGACCCTGTCTCGAAAAGACAAAAAAAAATATTTGCCCATGACCTTTTTTAAAGCTTTATTTATTTTTTGTGTGTGAGTGGTTTACCTGCATGTACCTAAGTGCACTGCATATATCCAATCCCACAAAGGCGAGAAGAGGGTTTCAGATCCTCTGTAACTGGAGTTATGGAAAGTTGTGTGCCACCATATGGGTTCTGGGAATTGAACCCTGGACTTCTCCAAAAGCAGCCCATGCTTTTAACTGTAGAGCCATCTCTCCATGCTCTTAAAGTCTTACAAATCATCTTCCCATCTAAAGGATTCTTAGTGAGGGGGTTAGGGCCCACCAGGCCTGAGGGATCTAAGACCCATGCTGGCTTCAGCCCAGAGCCCAGGGTCAGGTAGGAGAGTCAAAGTCTATCCATGCCACCCACCTTACCCTGGTTGAGTGATGGACATAGGCATCAGTGGGGCTCATAGAGGTCACATCAAAACCCCCAAACACAGAAGTTCCCCAAGCAGCTTGGGAAGTCCCAGATGGGCAATAGCTTCCAGGAAGCTCTGAGTCCTCTTCTCCTGTAGCAAGTGCCACAGTGGGAAGGCCTGGCTACAGCATCTGAGATGGCCACGTACAGGCTCAAGGCCTGCTTCCCACTTCCACCTCCTAGGCCCAGGGAAGTAATGCCATCCAGTTCACTCAGCTCTCTGCCCTGGTCCTGAAGGTTCCCAACCAGGGTGGCTACCCCAACACACAAGGGGAGGCTCCTCCCTCAGGGTGGTGGCTCTAACCCTGGGGGTCCCAGAGAAGGGTCTGAAAAGGGCAAGAAACCAGGGCATGGTGGTCTATGACCCCAGCACTCCAGAGGTGAGGCAGGAGGGTTGTGAGTTCCAAGTGACCTCAGGCTACAGAGCAAAACCCCACCTCAAATACAAACACAGGAAGCTGAAGAGAGGGCTCAGTGGTTAAAAGCACCATCTGCTCTCGCAGGGACCCAGGTTAGGTTCTCAGCACCCACATGGTGACTCACCACTACTGTAATTCCAGTTTCAGGAGATCCGATGCCCTCTTCTGGCCTCTCCCAGCATTGCACTTATGTGGTGCACATACATTCAGGCAAACACATACATAAAATAAAAATAAACTAGTCTTGGGCTGGAGAGATGGCCTAGCGGTTAAGAGCGCCGACCGCTCTTGCAGAGGACCCGGGTTCGATCCCCAGCACCCACATGGCGGCTGAGAACCGTCTGAAACTCCAACTCCAGGAGAACTCCAGCTCCAGGGGAATCCGAAGCCCACTTCTGACCTCCGCGGCATTGCACGACATGGGTGCACAGACTTGCATGCAGACAATACATTCGTACACATACAGAAATAAATAAAATTAATAAAAAAATTTAAAAAAATAAATAAATAAACTAGTCTTTGGGCTGGAGAGATGGCCTAGCAGTTAAGAGCACCGACTGCTCTTATAGAGGATCCGGATTTGATCCCCAGCACCCACGTGGTGGCTGAGAACCATCTTTAACTACAGTTCCAGGGGAATCTGACACCCTCTTCTGACCTCCACTGCATTGCACGACACGGGTGCACCAACCTACATGCATACAGTACATTCATACATGTAAAAAATAAAAGAAATAAATAAAAATAAATTAAAAAAATAGTCTTTAAAACACACACACACACACACACAAACTAAACAAAGTAATTATTCATCATGCCATAACATGGCATTCAGTTTTCTGTGCCCTCTTTTCTTCCTGATAAAAAAGTGACAGAAGGGCTGGGTGGAGATGCAGCTCAGTGGGTAGGGACTTGCCTAGCATGCACAAAGTCTTGGGTTCAATATCCAGCCACCATATAAACCAGGTGTGGTGGTGAACGCCTATAATCCCAGCACTTGGGAGGGTGAGGCAAGAGATTGGGAGTTCATAGCTACATGGTGAGTTCATAGGCCAGCCGGAGCTACATGAGAACCTGTTTCAAACATTTACAAAGGCAGCAACTTCTAGGCCCCTTTGGTCCTGCCATGCAGGCTCTCATACAGGCTTCGGCATACAGTTTTCCCTCACCCTTGCCGTTTGCTCCTGCCTCATCTGTCAGTTCTGCTGCCTTAGCCTGGCCGGGGGCTTGCAGGGAGGGCCAGGGAGCAGGAGCAAAGTCATCCTGAGCTGTCTGAGGATCCCCCAGGAGGCAACTCTTGTAGGCTGGCCAGAGGTTGATGAAGGTCGATGAGAAGGAGACCTTCGGTTCTGTCTGTAATGCTCATCCTCCCCCAGGGACCTCAGCAGCCTGAGCTGTCCTCGTCAGTGTCCCAGAGTACACACAGCAATGAGCTGAGTCCCTGAAAAATAGGTTCTACAAATGTAGTGACCCAGGAAAGGCCCAGGGTCAACACGGGGCACTGACTTGCTCCTCTGCTGTTCAAGGCGGCCCTTGCCTGGCACTGTTCTCCAGCTCTGAGCCAACTTGGGGCCCATTCAGTTTCTGGCATTCTCTGTGGCTGTCTCCTGCCATCACCTACTTTGGTCGCCTTGGCCTCTTGACACTGCCACCCTGGAGCGTGCGGGGGTTGCTGGGGGGCAGCGGACTGTGACGCCGGCCTCTGCTGTCTGTAGATCCTAGGGTGGATGGGAGACTTTGGTCTGTGGTCCAGGTGAAGCCAGCACTCACCCACCACTGAGACCACACGCTGTTGGTCACACATGCAGCCCAACCCCACAGGGCCTGACCCCTTTCCCCTGTGGCACAGGAGGCTGACACTATCCATACCAGACCTCTTCAAGCCTGCACAAGCCCAGGCCCACTGTCTGAGCCCTCTGGGACCTTCCTCCCCAACCTTTAGTTACCCAGAGCTTCTCTGTGTGGTCACATACCCAGCAGCTCTGGCCAGACATAACAAGGATTGGGGTCTGTGTGGACCCTTCCTGTCCCTCATACTTAAAGACACAGTGTCAAACTAGCCCTCCCCTGTCCCCAGAATCCTTTCACCTTTTCTTAAACAGGAGCATGGGGAGAGTAAGGTGCAGCTGCAGGAACTGAGGTTAGACAGCAGGAAGACCATCCCCTCTTTACTCCCCCCCCCATAGTCTGAATGCCCAGGGATGTTTGACTTCATCCTTCCCAATGGCTTGGTTGTAAGGTGCCCTAGGATTGGGGTGGGGGTGGGGGTAACAAGTACCAAGGAAGCCAGAGCTTGCCAAGCCCAGGAAGGGGTCTGGAACAGCTCTGGCTTCTCTGATGAAGATGATCTGGATGTGGCAGTGATGTGGTGGACCCCAGAGCTGGGCTTTAGCAATGTGCAGGACAAGTCAGTGCTCTTCTTATTTCAAGAAATAAAACTAGATTGTCGGGAGGGGGCAGGCTGAACATGAGCCCACCTGGCAACCTTCCTGTCCTGGGAGGGGCCTTGGCTGGAGACACTTCTCAATGAAGTAAAAGGCAACAAATCTGATTTTGAACAAGGGGCCAGGGAGAGTTGGGGGGACAGGCCTGTCATCTCAACACTGGGGACACTGAGGCAAGAAGATTGTGAATGCCAGGATAGCCTGGGCTACAGAGCCAGGCCTTGCCAAAGAACCAAGAAAAGAGAAGGAAGGGAAAGAAGGAAGGGTGGGAGGAAGGAGGAGGGGGGAAGGAAGGAGTGGAGGGAAGGGGAAGGGAAGAAATTTCCCATGGTTTAGGACCCAAATTATGAACATTTCTCATTTACATTGCAGTGAAATAAATCTGGTCTCGCTTGCTCCTTTTAACCTAGCATATGGCCAGGAGAGCCTGGGTGGTGGGAGACTGAGGTAGAAGAATTGAGAGAGGCCAACCTGGGCTACAGAGTGAGTTCCAGGCTATTCTGGCCTCCATATTTTGTATATGTGGCTATGGAAGCTATCATCCTAGATTACAAATTGGGGCTATCAGTTGTCAGTGTCTAAAGCTATGCCGTGAAATACCACTGTGTGTGCACAGGTATGTGGGTGCACATGCACACAGAGGCCAGCTTACGTCCTCCATGTTACTGGAACCCCAGGGATCCTCCTGTCTCCACTGCCTGAACTCTAGGATCACAAGTACGCATCACACCTAGCCTTTTCTATGTGTCTTCTGCTTACAAAGCAAGCACTTGACTTACTTTTCCCCAGCTCCTATGACAATAGTTTTGAATTTTGTTTTTGAGGCAAGATTTTACTGTGTAGCCCTGGCTGGCCTGGAACTCACTATATAGACAAGGCTGGCTTCAAACTCATAAAGATCAACCTGCCTCTGCCTCCTGAGTGATAGGATTCAAGGTGTGCAAAACTGTGGGCCAATAATTCTTTTTATTTTATTTTATTTTATTATTATTTTTTTATGTGTATGAATGTACTCCCTGCATGTAGGTTGGTGCACCCGTGTCATTCAATGCCACGGAGGTCAGAAGAGGGTGTTGGATTCCCCTGGTACTGGAGTCAAAGATGGTTCTCAGCCGCCATGTGGGTGCTGGGGATCGAACCCGGGTCCTCTGCAAGAGCAGTCGGCGCTCTTAACTGCTAGGCCATCTCTCCAGCCCCTCAATAATTCTTTTCAAAAGAACCAGGAGGGACTGGGGTGGAAAGATGCTCAGAAGTTAAGAGCACTTGCTGCTCTCGCAGAAGACCTAGTTCAGTTCCTAGCACCCGCATCAGGAGGCTCACAACCACCCGTAATTCCAACTCCAGGGGATCTTGATTCCCTCTTCTATCTAAACTCTGAGAACTCTGTTCTCTTTCTCTCTCTCTCTCTCTCTCTCTCTCTCTCTCTCTCTCAATAATAATAAAATAAATCTTGAAGAATAAAGAAGCAGGAGGCTCCATAAACAGTCTGTAGAAAGTGGACTCACCTGGGTGCCCACCTGCCTGCTGGGTGCCACCTGCTTGCTGGATGCCCACTGCCTGCTGGGTGCCCACCTGCCTGCTGGGTGCCATCTGCCTGCTGGGTGCCACCTGCCTGCTGGGTGCCCACTGCCTGCTGGTGCCCACTTGCCTGCTGGGTGCCCACTGTCTGCTGGGTG
The DNA here is from genome assembly GCA_009823505.1 of Rhizomys pruinosus. Lineage (NCBI taxonomy): Eukaryota > Metazoa > Chordata > Mammalia > Rodentia > Spalacidae > Rhizomys > Rhizomys pruinosus. Next base: position 2,815,429 of record VZQC01003171.1, on the reverse strand, counting down.
CCCACCGCCTGCTGGTGCCCGCCTGCCTGCGGGTGCCCACTGTCTGCTGGGTGCCTACCTGCCTGCTGGTGCCCGCCTGCCTGCTGGGTGCCCACTGTCTGCTGGGTGCCTACCTGCGTGCTGGGTGCCTGCCTGCCTGCTGGTGCCAGCCTGCCTGCTGGGTGCCCACTGCCTGCTGGGTGCCCACCACTTGCTGGGTGCCCACCACTTGCTGGGTGCCCACCTGCCTGCTGGTGCCTGCCTGCCTGCTGGATGCCCACTGCCTGCTGGGTGCCCACTGTCTGCTGGGTGCCCGCCTGCCTGCTGGGTGCCCGCCTGCCTGCTGGTGCCCACCTGCCTGCTGGGTGCCCACTGCCTTCTGGGTGCCTACCTGCCTGCTGGGTGCCCACTGCCTGCTGGGTGCCCACCTACCTGCTGGGTGCCCACTGCCTGCTGGGTGCCTACCTGCCTGCTGGGTGCACGCCTGCCTGCTGGTGCCCACCTGCCTGCTGGGTGCCCACTGCCTGCTGGGTGCCCACTGCCTGCTGGTGCCCACCTGCCTGCTGGGTGCCCACTGCCTGCTGGGTGCCCACCTACCTGTTGGGTGCCCACTGCCTGCTGGGTGCCTACCTGCCTGCTGGGTGCCCACTGCCTGCTGGGTGCCCACTGCCTGCTGGGTGCCCACTGCCTGCTGGGTGCCCACTGCCTGCTGGGTGCCTACTGCCTGCTGGGTGCCTACCTGCCTGCTGGGTGCACGCCTGCCTGCTGGTGCCTAGACCCTTTGTACAGCCTTCCTGTACCTTACCCAAGACCCAGCACTGAGACTCCATTCTCCTCATCCGGACCCCCACCTGCTGATGCCACTAAGCAGGGGTACCTGCCCCACCCCCTCCATGCTCCCAGCCATGTCCTCTACAGCCCACCTCCTCCTGGCCAGCATGTTGCTTTCTTCTGCTGACCTTGAGCCAGAGTCTGGGCTCCAGCATTCAACTGGCCTGAGCAGGCACTTGAGACAAAGCAGCTCAGTCAAAGGTTGAGAAGATGATAGGTTTGTGAGGTGGGGTAAGGGCTCCATCAAGGATGCCAGAGAGCTTTTTCAGGAATAAGGACAGTGTGAGAAACCATGTGGTCCTCGCTGTCTCCTCCCAGTTAGCAGAGAAAGACAGAAGAAAATTCAGCTTCAAGTCCTTGCTGTCCTCCCACTATCAAGGGCATCCCCTGTCCTCTGAGGCCATCAAAGTCCTCCAAATGGACTAAGTGTACAGAGCACAGAGGTCTGGAGAGAGTGTGGGGGGGTGCCCCTTCCTGGATCCCCAAGGATAGACATGAGTGTCCAGGAAGCCAGTGGGTTACGGGCAGGGGCACAGGGTCAGGGCCAGACACTTACCTCGGATGTCTCGGATGTCTCGGGGCAGAAGGGGTGGCCGGCTTGGGGAGGTGCTGTTCTGCCACACGGCGCTGGGGAAGGTGAAGCTGACCTCGGGCACTTGGAGCATGTTCTCCTCTGAAGGAGAGACCAGGAGCAGGAAGCGTTATTATAGGAAATGCCTATAGGAAAAGCCTGGAAATCAAACTGGAGAACAGGTGTGGATGGGAACCATGCATCGTCTATTGCACACTTCCCTGTGACTCCTGGAAGTCCTATGAGGGGAGAGGGGATGAAGAGGAGGAGAAGCAAGAGAAGGATTAGGAGCAGGAGGAAGAGGAAGGGGAGAACAGGGGAAGGAAGATAGGAAGGAAGAAGAAAAGGAGCAGGAGGAGGAGGAGGAAGAGGAAGAGAAGAAGGGGTGGGGAGGGGGAAGGAGAGGAAGAGGAAAATCACAGAAAACCAGTCTGTAAACAGAGCATGGTGGTGGCTGTAATCCCAAACCTCCAGAGGCTGAGGCAGAAGGATTGCAATTTTGAGGTCACCCTTGACTACATAGTAAGTTCCAAGCAAGCCTAAGCTACCATAGCAAGTCCTTTCTCAAAACACAGTTTTGGGGCTGGAGAGATGGCCTAGCAGTTGAGAGCGCCAGGTTCGATCCCCAGCACCCACAGGGCGTCTGAGAGCCATCTTTGACTCCAGTTCCAAGGGAATCCAACACCCTCTTCTGACCTCCGTGGCATTGCACGACATGGGTGCACAAACCTATATGCAGACAGTACATTCATACACATACAAGAATAAATGAATAAATAAATAAATCCCACAATTTTGAAGCTGGGTGTGGTGGCACATGCCTTTAATCTCAGTACTCAGGAGGCAGAGGGAGGCAGATCTCTGTGAGTTCAACACCAACCTGGTATATGTAGAGAGTTCCAGGACAGTGGGAGCTACAAAGAGACCTTGTCTCAGACAAAAAATAAAAAATAAAGACCCCACAATTATTTTTTATTTTTATTTTATGTGGACGAGTGTACGTATTGCCTGCATGAATGTAGAGCACCCATGTCATGCGATGCCCATGGAAGTCAGAAGAGAGCATTGGATTTCCCTGGAACTGGAGTTATAGCAGTTGTTAACTGCCATGTGGGTGCTGAGTTCAAACTCATGCCCTCTGCAAGGGCAGGCAGTGCTCTTACTGCTAAGCCATCTCTCCAGTCCCAAAAACACACACACAAAAAAAACTGTTTTGTGGTGGGCATGATGGCGCACGCCTTTAATCCCAGTACTTGGGAGGCAGAGGCAGAGGATCTCTTGTGAGTTCAAGGCCAGCCTGGTCTACATAGTGAGTTCCAAGATAGCCGGAGCTACAGGGAAACCCTGTCTCAAACAAAACAAAACAGGTTTAAAAAAAAAAAAACCAGTTTTGTTTTGTTTGGGACGGGGTCTCTTGTAGCCCAGGATGGCCTCAAATTGGCTAGAAAGCCAAGATGACTTTACAAACTTGAATCTCCTGTTTCTCTCTGCCGACTAATGGGGTTATAGGCTCCACCACACATTTACATGGTGCTAGAAACAGAACCCAGACTTCCTGCATGCCAGGTAAGTACTTTGTCAACTAAAATACATGTCCATTGGCTTATTTATAAACTCTGCCTCCAGAGCTTAGAGCTGGGGGGGGGGGTCTAGTCAGGGTACCTTGACATTCCTGGTCACTGACCAATCTACTTGACAATCAATCAAATTTGAAAAAACAGGGGCTGGAGAGATGGCTCAGTGATTAAGACCACTGGCTGCTCTTGCAGAGGATCTGGGTTCAGTTCCCAGCACCCACATGGTGGCTAACAACTGTGTAGAACTCCAGCTCCTGGGGAATCCAGCACCCTCTTCTGGCCTCTGCAGGCACTGCAGGGCACAGAGTGCACTTACATACATGCATGCAAAACACTCATACACATCAAATAAGAACATAAAAATGTATTATCTAAATATTTTAAAATATATTATTAAGCAGGGCATGATGGTGCATGCCTTTAATCCCAGCACTCAGGAGGCAGAGGCAGGTGGATCTTTGTGAGTTCAAGGCCAGCCTGGTCTACATAGTGAGTTCCAGGCTATCTGGGACCAAAGGGAAACTCTGTCTCAAAAAGACCAAAAACCAACCAAACAAACAAACAAACAAATAAACAAACAAATAAGCAAAAACCCAAAAAGACAAACAATTAGAAGAAAACAAAAGCCAAAACTCACAGCAAAGCACAGGCAGCTGACAACAGCCTGGGCTGTCCTGGATTCATGGGTTACATTCAGAAGGGACAGTGTTGGGACACAAAAACATTAATGTTAGTATTCATTCTCTGATCCCATACCTGCATGGAAGCTGAGGCTGGATTTCACCTTGGAGGCCATGTGGAGGGCAGGGAAAAAGCTCTTCCCTGATGGCTTTGGTGGCTGGTGGTGCGCTGGCATGAGCTGGCTCTCAGCTGAATGCTCCATAGAGGCTTGAGGTTTCTCAGTCACCTGCAGTTTGGAAAAAGTGCACAGCAGGACAGGGCAAGAGGCTCTCAAGGTCATGTTATGATTAAACACCTACTGCATGCCAGAGCAGTAGGATCACCGAACCCTGGGTGAACACACAAATGGATGGACCAGTGTGACTCCTCCCTCTGAGTGCTCCCCGGTTCTTTCAAGAATTCTAAACAGAGTTCTTGCCTAAGCCTGGGTAGTGGTTATCTATCAATCTGACTTAGCCAGATGTCACTCTGGGGGTGCTTTGGAGAGGACTTTCAGACAAGTGTGACATATAGGTTAGCCCACTGAGTACAGCCAATTCCCATTCCTTCCGAGGGCCACATCAAATCAGGTGACAGTTTGAATGGAAATGTAAGGCAGATCCTCCCCACACAGGAGAATCCTCCCATCTGCTGGTGGGACATTGGGTTCTTCCTCCTGCCTTCAGAGTTTACTAGAAGCAGCAGCTGCCCTGGATCCCTGAGTCTCTCTCTCTATTTCTTTTTGATCCTTGCGACTGTCCTCCTTCCATTCTACTGAAGAAAATAGCAGATTCTTTGCTTTTTTTCTTTCTTAAGTTTTGTTTTGGGATTTTCTGAGATAGAGTCTCACTGTATTGCCCAAGGTAGCCTAGAACTCATGATCCTCCTGCTACAGCTCCCAGGGCTGGAATTACATCCCACAACACCTGAATCTCACTCTCAAGTCAATGATCACCATGTGTCAGTACAGGCTGGGGCTTTGGCCACCAGAGGCAGGATGCAGGACCACCAGACCCTCACCAGCCAACACCCAGCACCAAACACGAGTGGGACCAGTGATCCAACCTCAGAATCTCACTCTCACAGGCTGCTTAGGAGACCTGTTTGGAATCACACAATGCCCCTTCTCTTAAGTTAAAAAAAATTTTGGTATGGGGCTGGAAAGATGGCTCAGCGGTTAAGAGCACCAACTGCTCTTGCAGAGGACCCGGGTTCCAGTCCCAGCACCCACATGGTGGCTAAGAGCCATCTTTAAGCTGGGTATGGTGATGCATGCCTTTAATCCTAGCACTTGGGAGACAGAGGCAGGCGAATCTCTATGAGTTCAAGGCCGGTCTGGTCTACAGAGTGAGCTCCAGGCCAGCTGGGGCTATAGGAAGACCCTGTCTCAAACAAACAAACAAACAAAAAAACCAAATAAACACTGACTACAGCTTGGTGTTAGAGCACCTCCTGCTTAGAATCTCTCAGGGAGGGGCTGAGTGTGGCTCAGTGGTAGAGCACGTGCCTTGAATCCCCCAGTGAGGGGGTGGGTGTGGCTCAGTGGTAGAACATCTGTCTAGAATCCCCCAGTGAGGGGCTGGGGTGTGGTTCAGTGGTGGAGCACCTGCCTAGAATCCCCCAGTGAGGGGCTGGGTATGGCTCAGTGGTAGAGCACCTGCCTAGAATCCCCCAGTGAGGGGCTGGGGTGTGGCTCAGTGGTAAGACACCTGCCTAGAATCCCCAGTGAGGGGCTGCGGTGTGGCTCAGTGGTAGGGCACCTGCCTAGAATCCCCCACTGAGGGGCTGGGCTGTGGCTCAATGGTAGGGCACCTGCCTAGAATCCCCCAGTGAGGGGCTGGGGTGTGGCTCAGTGGTAGGGCACCTGTCTAGCATGTGCAGGGCCATAGGTTCCAGCCCCAGAACAACAAAGAAAGATGTCTAATACTAAATTAGAACATGAAAGTTCTCAGGCCACAAAGCCAGGGATTTCCCAGAGTTATAACTGTACAAAACTCAGATTCTGTGATGGCTTTGGGTCATGCAGGAGCCTGAGGCCCTGTGAAGGGCTGGTGTGGCGTGGGCATGCTTTCCTTCCACCTTCATTATGTGTACATCTCCTGCACATCTGTAACAGTGAGCCCCAACTATCCTCCCTGGCCTCTTCTCTTGCCATCCGCACCACACCCCAACAACCAGGTCCACATTCACTCACTGGCTGCATGCTCCAGGTGAAAGACGGTGACCTCTTCCTCCCCATCTTCCTGTCCATGGAGTGGTCCCTAATGGAGCTGGCATGAGGCCACCTCCTGTCTGCAGGGCTGGAGTCCCTGGAGTCCAAGCTGTTGCCCTCCTTGTCCTGCACCTTGCAGCGCCTGCTGGCCGCGATGAAGGCAATGCTCTTGGTGTTCAAGGCCATCTCCTTGAGGGCCTGAGCGCTCAGGGTGGGGCCACTGGCCTCCCCCACAAGCTGCGGGGCTCTCGGCTCTGGGTCAGCTGTGGGCTGTAGCCTAGAAACCAGGCTCTTGATATTCAGAGGGGTCGGCTTCTGTGGAAAAACAGCACAGGCCACCGGCAGTCACAACAGTCAGAGCATAGAACCCTGATGTAGAGCCCCTGTACATAGTCTTACTGGGAAGGGGTCTCCCTCTAGTTAGTGACCTGCACACCAACCTCAAGCATGGGGGGAGACAGCAGGATGCGGAGGGCTGTCGGAGGGAAAAGATGCTCTTGCTTTCCCAGGCTTCTCAGCGGTGTGCTTTTGGAGGACCTGTGCCCATCACTGTGGATGAAACAGGAGATCAGCAGGACCATGCTGCAGCCACAGGGTCCTACGTCACAGCCTGAGCAAGCTGGAGTCCAAGCTCGAGCTGCTGTTCAAGCCCAGAGCACTGTGGGCCATGCATCAGACAGGATATGCATTGGGTATATTTCTATGGATGAGGCCATGCTGGCTCATCCAGGATGGTCACCTATGGTGGGCAGCCAGAGGGCAGCATGGGCTCTTAGCAGGCTGAGTCCTGGCCACTAAATATTATTAGAGGGATAAGCACCTGTAACAGTTACTCAGGATAGATAATTGGAGGGGATTTAGACTCATCATGGAAACAAATCTCTGGGCATGTCTGTGAGGGAGTGTCTAGACTGGGTTAACTGGACAGAACCCCAGCCCAGGGACAGAACCATCCCAGGGGCTGGGGTCCTGGACAGAACGAAAAGGAGAAAGCAAGCTGAGCACTAGCATGCATCTCTCTCTGCTTCCTGACCGAGGATGCCATGTGACCAGCTGCCTCACACTCCTGACGCCATGCTGTCCCTCCATGATGAACTGTGTCTTCATGGCTCAGTGGTAGAGCAACTATCTAGAATATCCCAGTGAGGGTCTGGGGTGTGGCTCAGTGGTAGAGCACCTACCTAGAATATCCCAGTGAGGGACTGGGGTGTAGCTCAGTGGTAGAGCACCTGCCTAGAATCCTGCAGTGAGGGATTGAGGGCAAAGTTAAATTCAATCAAAGTTACTACAAGAAAAAAAATAAAGGCTGGGGATGTGGCTTAATTGTTAGAATGTTTGCCTAGCTTACACAAAGCCCTAGATCCATCCTAGCACAGCATAAGTCAGGCATGGTGGCACATGACAGGAATCCCAGCACTTGGGAGGTGGGGGATGGAGGATCACAAGTTCAAGGTCCTTTTCAGTGGCATAGTGAGTTCAAGCTCAGCCTGAGCTTCATGAGACCCTGTATTAGTCACTTTTCTGTTGCTGTAATAAAGCCATCATGACCAATGGAACTTATAAAAGGAAGAGGTTATTTGAGCTTAGGATTGACAGTTCAAGGCAATTAGAGTCCGAGTCCATCGTGGCAGAGAGGCATGGTGGCAGGAGCTGGAGCAGAAAGCCAAGGTTCACATCTTCCAGTGAGCACAGGAAGTAGAGAGATAGCAACTGAAGACTGGCAAGGCTTGTTGAACTCTCTAAGCCCACCCCCAGTGACATAGTTCCTCCAGCATGGCCACACCTTCTAAGACCTCCCAAAACAGTACCACCAACTGGGAACAAAATGTCTGAATACTTGAAGCCTATGGGGGACACTCTCATTCAAACCACCACATTCCACTCCCTGGCCCCCATAGCCCCATGACCATATAAAATGTAAAATGCATTAGTCCAACCTTAAAAGTCCCCATAGTCTTTACCAGTCTCAATTCTACTCAAAAGTCTACAGTCCAAAGTCCCCTCTGAGACCCAGGCCAATCTCTTAACTGTAAGCTTCTGTAAAATCAAAAGACAAATTACATACTGCCAACATACAGTGGCACCGAATACACATTCCCATTCCAAAAGGAAGGAATAGAGGCATAGTGAGGAAATACCGGACCAAAACAAGACCAAAAACCAGCAGGGCAAACACAAAGTCGAGTAGCTTGATGTGCGACTTCTGGGACTTGACTTCCAAAGGGCTTAGATGGCTCAGCTCTTCCAGCTTTGCATGCAAAATTTCTTAGGTACCGCTTCCTGTATGCAGCAGTCCTTGGCAAATATCTCACAGCTCTGGCACCCCGAATGTCTTCTTGGGGTCTCTGCTGCCAACCAGGCTTCACCTTCACAGCTTCATGCAATGGCCTATCAGGGCCTTTGTTATGCAGGGACACCCCTGCTGCACTCTGCCTGGCCTTAGTAGCTCCCTGAAACCTCAGAGGAAGAACTGATGACCCCTTCACTCTTGCATCCTTTATACCTCTAAAGCCAGCACCACGTGAATGAAACTGCCAAATTTGGCTGCAAGTTTGGGATGGACCGTGGTCTACTTCAACCACATTCACAGCTTTTCTCTGCCCTGGACTTGTTGGAGTAGAAAACCAGTTCAGTATTTTCCTTTCAAAACTTGGAGGCCTAGCTGGGTGTGGTCTTGGCCTGAAGGTACTATTTCTTTTTTATTATTATTTTTTTTAATTAAAAAAAATTTTTTTAATTTTTTTTTATTTATTTCGGTATGTGTATGAATGTACTGTCTGTATGCAGTTGTGTGCACCCGTGTTGTGCAATGCCGTGGAGGTCAGAAGAGGGTGTCGGATTCCCCTGGAACTGGAGTTCTCCTGGAATTGGAGTTTCAGACGGTTCTCAGCCACCATGTGGGTGCTGGAGATCGAACCTGGGTCCTCTGTAAGAGCGGTCGGAGCTCTTAACCGCTAGGCTATCTCTCCAGCCCCTGAAGGTACTATTTCTATTGTTTACTTGTAAGTCTCTGGGCCTCTCCTTAATCACTTTAATCTCACTCTTTCCATTGTTTACTTGTAAATCTCTAGGCCTCTCCTTAATCTCTTTAATCTCTTCATCAAAGGGAGCCTCTCCTTCACCAGCCTTGGCTCCAACATTAATCTTCCTCCTGCACTTTTCCAATCCAAACTGCACATTCTGCATTTCTTTCTGCCCCATATGCTCTTTCTCACTGTAGATCTGTATAATATTCACCATTAATAGCCACACCACCATTTCTATGTTAGGCTGTCTTGAAATATCCTCCACCAAAGAAATTAGTCCATTGACTTAGCCTCAGGCAAGTATTTGGGCTGTGGGCAAACTCCAGCCAGACTCTTTGCCAAAATATCCCAGCTGCTGCTTAAGTCCTTATTTTCCTCCAGAAGTACATTTTTCTCAGCACTGCTTTCTTCCAGGCTTCTACTAGAATGTCTCTTTAAGCTCTCCTTACAGCAGTCAACAGCTTTTCTAGCCCAAAGTTCCAAAGTCTTCCATATTTTTCCAAACACCCACATGGTCAGGTTCTTCAGAGCCAACAGCCTACTCTCTGGTACCAATTACTGTATTAGTCACTTTTCTGCTGCTGTGATAAAACCACCATGAGCAAGGGAACTTATAAAAGGAAGAGTTTATTTGAGCTCACGATTGACGGTTCCGGGGAATTAGAGTCCACTGTGACAGAGAGGCATGGTGGCAGGAGCTGGAGCAGAAAGCCAAGGTTCACATCTTCCAGTGAATATAGGAACGAGAGAGAGAGAGAGAGAGAGAGAGAGAGAGAGAGAGAGAGAGAGAGAGAGAGAGAAAGAGAGAGAGAGAGAAAGAGAGAGAGAGAGAAAGAGAGAGAGAGAGAAAGAGAGAGAGAGAGAAACTGGACTGGAGACTGGTAAGACTTGTTGTACACTCTAAGCCAGCCCCCAGTGAAGTACTTCCTCCAGCATGGCCACACCTTCTAAGACCTCCCAAAACAGTGCCCCCAAATGGGGACAAAATGTCTGAATACTTGAAGCCTATGGGGGACATCCTCATTCAAGCCACCACAGACCATATCTCAAAAAAAAAAAAAAAAAGGACCAAGCAAAAAACAAACAAAAGTAATTTTTTTTGGTCTTTTTGAGAAAGCATCTCCCTTTAGTCCCAGCTGGCCTGTAGCTTGCTATGTAGACCAGGCTGGCCTTGAACTCACAAAGATCTGCCTGCCTCTGCCTCCCAAATGGTAGGATTAAAGGCGTGTGCCACCACGCCCAGCAAAAGTAATTTTTTTAAAGCCAATGTTTTATTGAAGCTCTGTGCATTTCATAAAATATTACATTGCAAAAATAAAAAAAAAGGGGGGGCTGGAGAGATGGCCTAGCGGTTAAGAGCGCCGACTGCTCTTGCAGAGGACCCGGGTTCGATCCCCAGCACCCACATGGCGGCTGAGAACCGTCTTTAACTCCAGTTCCAGGGGAATCTGACACCCTGTTCTGAACTCTGCAGCATTGCACCGCACAGGTGCACAGACCTGCATGCAGACAGTACATTCATACACATAAATAAAAAAAAAATATTACATTACAAATCAAATCTAGACCTGTGCCCCCCTGGCCCCCACCCTACCAAAGCTCATGCATTCTGCCAAACATGTTTTTCATCTTTTTCTCAGTCTCTCTCAAAATTCTCAATGCAGAAGTTTACTGTTTCAAGTTCACCGTTTTAGTCAGTTCTTTTACGTAGTCTTTTCTGTTGTTGCTGTTGTTATTCCTTCCAATATGCCTCACTCCTAAATATGCCTGTATGCATGCCACATATTTCATGGGTTTTAGCATCTTCAGCTTATGATATTTTTTTAATTAGGCTGAAAGATGTCATGTTTGAAGGCTCCTCCTTGGCAAGCACAAACCACTATCAGTTCTGCCCTTGTGTTCTACACTGGGGTTTTCCCTTCCCTTGGTCACCAAATGAGGTCCAGTAAGCACCGCATCCTGTCTTGCTCTTCCTGTACTGGTCTCCATGATACAGCCTGGGTAGTCCAACAATGGCAGTCTATACTCTGAAGAAGTGGAAACCCCAGCAGTAGCTCAGTCAACAAGTTGGATATCTCAGCAGTCCCCATCTGGCACTGAGGGTTTGGAGGATTCTTGGAGCGACATGAGTCTTCAGTCCATATTGGAAGGTTGAAAAGCTGTGTCTTATCACATCTTTGAAGGATGGCAAAAGCAGTTGCAGCCACAGGGTAGCTGCAGTTGCCAGTAAGACAGGCAAAACAACTGAGCTCTTTTGTCTTGTTACTAAGATCTCAAGTTTTATACCTGAAGTACAATTTCTCAGGACTTACTACTTATTTCTGGTGATACTTTCCTTTTGGATTTTTTTAAATTTTATTTATTTATTTATTTTTATGTGTATGAGTGTAGTGTCTGCATGTGGGTCTGTACACCTGTGTCATGCAATGCTGAGGATGTCAGAAGAGGGCGTCGGATTCCCCTGGAACTGGAGTTAAAGATGGTTCTTAGCCTCCATGTGGGTGTTGGGAATCAAACCCAGGTCCTCTGCAAGAGCAGTTGATGCTCTTAACTGCTGAGCCATCTCTCCAGCCCCCTCCTTTTGGATGTTTAAGGCCACAAAAGTAATTTTTTTCAATTTTTTTATATTTTTATTAGGATTAAAGGTGTGCACCACCACACCCGGCTAGACAAAAGTAAATTTTAAAAAGAAGAAGCCGGCCAGCCCTTGGGAGGCAGAGGCAGGCGGATCTCTGTGAGTTCAAGGCCAGCCTGGTCTACAGAGTGAGTTCCAGGACAGCTGGGGCACAAGGGAGACCCTGTCTCAAAAAAGACAAAAAAAAAAAAAAAAAAAAAAAAAAAAAAAAAAAAAAAAAAAAAAAAGATTTATTATGGGGCTGGAGAGATGGCCTAGTGGTTAAGAGTGCTGACTGCTCTTACAGAGGACCTGGGTTCAATCCCCAGCACCCACATGGCGGCCAAGAACCATCTGAAACTCAAATTCCAGGAGAACTCCAGTTGGGGGAATTCGACACCCTCTTCTGACCTCCGCGGCATTGCATGACACAGGTGCACAAACCTGCGCACAGACAGTACATTCATACACATACAGAAATAAATTAAAAAAAATTTTTTTAATGTTATAAAAAAATAAAAAGAAGCCATGTGCTTCTCTTTCATTTCCCACCATTCCCCAAGCCTGCTTCCATAGCATGGAAGGACATAGCAAGAAGGTTGCCATCTGGGGCTGGAGAGATGGCTCAGGGGTTCAGAGCCCTGGCTGCTCTTGCAGAGGACCAGGATTCAGTTCCCAGCACCCACATGGTAGTTAGCAATCATCTGTAACTCCAGTTTCAGGGGACCTGATGCCGTCTTCTGGCCTCCACAGGCACTGCACACACCAGTGCACTTAAATACATGTAGATAAAACATTCATATACATTAAAAAATGTATTTAGCCAGGTGTGGTGGCTCATGCCTTTAATCCTAGCACTTGGGAGGCAGAGGCACAAGGATCTTTGTGAGTTCAAGGCCAGCCTGGTATACAGAGTGAGTTCTAAGACAGCTGGGGCTACAGGGAGACCCTGTCTCAAAAAGAAAAACAAAACAAAACAAAACAAAAAATGTATTTCAGCCGGGTGGGGTAGCGCATGCCTTTAATCCTAGAACTTGGGAGGCAGAGGCAGGTGGATCTCTGTGAGCTCAAGGCCCACTTGGTCTACATAGTGAGCTCCAGGACAGCTGGGACTAAAGGGAGACCCTGTCTCAAAAAGACAAAAAAAAATGTATTTTAAGAAGAAGGTAGCCATCTTTCAGCCGGGAAGAGGGCATCACTAGTCCCCAAACCCCTCTGACAAGCTGACCTAGAGGCCTTAGCCTCCAGAGCTATGAAACAATACAGATTACCTAAGCTGCCCAGAGTGTGGTATTTTGTACCAGCAAACTGAGCCACAGGGACTATCAAAAGATTGGCCACATGTGAATTATTAAATTTAAAGATTGAGTCTAAGGGCAATTAAAGTAAATTAACAGTAAGTAAATTAGGGCTGGAGAGATGGCCTAGCAGTTAAGAGTGCCGACCGCTCTTGCAGAGGACCGGGGTTCGATCCCCAGCACCCACATGGCAGCCGAAAACCGTCTGAAACTCCAATTCCAGGAGAACTCCAGTTCCAGGGGAATCCGAGACCCTCTTCTGACCTCCGCGGCATTGCATGACACGGGTGCACAAACCTGCATGCAGACAGTACATTCGTACACATGCAGAAATAAATAAAATTAAATAAAATTTTTAAAAAGTAAGTAAATTAAAATTTTACTAGTGGGACCGGAGAGGTGGCTCAGTGTTTAAGAGCAGTGGCTGCTCTAACGGAGGACCTGGGTTTGATCCCAGCACCCACATGATAGCTTACAACTGTCTCTAACTCCAAGGCCAGGGGATCAGATGACCTCTCCTGGCTTCTGCATGTGGCACAGTTACATAAACACAGGCAAAATACTCATATACATAAACTAAAAGTAAATAAATTTTTAAAAATTAAAAACAAAAAAAATTTACTAGTGTGTGCTCTGGTGTCCTGGGTGCTGGGAACTGAACCCTGGTCCTCTTCAAGAGCAGCAAGTGCTCTTATCTGCTGAGCCACCTTTCCAGCTCCACCTTGCTTTTTGGAAACAGAGTCTCTCACCAGCCTGGAACTCACCAAGTAGGTGAGGCTGGCTGGCTAGTAAGTCACAGGAATCTCCATGTTTGCACACCCATCCCACCTCAGAGCTGGGCCTGGGTATACTACTACTCCTGGCTTTTGTTTTCCAATACAGGTTCTGGGGGTCAAACTCAGGTCCTTGTGCTTCTGAGGCATGCACTTTTTCCACTGAGTAATCCCATCAGCCGCTCGTTTTTAATTAAAATGATTCTCCATGGACTGGAGAGATGAATCAGTGGTGAAGAGCGCTTACTGCTCTTCCAGAGGAGCAGAGTTCGGCTCCCAGTGCCCACAGTGGGCGGCTCACAATGTCCTGTAACCACAGCTCCTAGGGACCCAGTAGCATCTTCTGGCCTCTGTGATCAGTACACATGTGCACAGACACACAGACACAGACACACAGAGAGACACAAGGGTGTGTGCACATGTGCGTGCACGCACACACAAATTCTTTAAAACATTGTATTTATTTATTCATGTGCATGAGTGTTTGCATGCATGTATTTAAGTGTACCACATACATGGTGGTCAGAAAAAGGCATCAGATCCCTTGGAACTGTAGTTAAGTTCAGGTGTTAGACATCGTGTGGGTGCTGAAAACTGAACTCAGGTCCTCTGCAAGAGCAGTAAGGAATCTTAACTGCTGAGCTATCTCTTCATCCCCTTAAAATTTTTTTGTTTTTGTTTTTTTGAGACAAAGTCCCCCTATAGCCCCAACTGGCCTGGAACACTATGTAGACCAGGCTGGCCTTGAACTCACAAAGATCTGCAGGATGGGCATGAGGCACGCCTCTGGAGGGAGCAGGAATTCTGGGATGAGCCCAAGCTGTGTGTTGGCCAAGTGCCTGGGAATGGAGCCCTCTGCCCCACCCTGGATTCGTCATGGCGCAGCGCCTACCCAGGCTCCATGGAACCTACCTGTCTCTTTCCAGGAGCATCTGTGGCAGTTCAAATGGGGCACCCTGTGGAACATCTTTCCTGTCACCAGGCTGCTCTCCATTGGCCTCCTCAGGGAGTGGGGGTGACATGTTCAAAATGGAGCCATCCTGGGACCAGAGAAGCAGAGTGAGGTGGGCAGGGACACAGGTGACGTCACCCAGCACATTGTCTCTGGGGGGTCAGGGGAAGACTGGTTTCGTCCCTCCACCAGGGCTCAGAGACAGCCATGGAGCAGGGGCTGCTGGCCAGGCTTCCTTAGCACCTGTCTAGGATGAAGGTGCTGTTATTGTTTGACAACTTGACACAAACTAGAGGCACCTGGGAAGAAGGAACCTCAGCTGAGGAATTTCCTCTATCAGCTTGGCCTGTGGCCATGTCTTTGGGGCAGTTTCCTGATTGCTTCCCATTTCAGAGGCCCAGTTCACTGTGAGTGCTGCCATCCCTAGGGCAGGTAGGCCTGTGCTGAATAAGAAGGGTAACTGAGGGAAGCCAAGAGATGGCTCAGTGGTCAAGAGTACTGGCTGCACTTATAGAGGATCTGGGTTCAGTTCCTAGCATCTAGCTGCTAATAACTGTCTGTAACTCCAGTTCCAGGGGCATGATGCCCTCTTCTGGCCTCCTTGGACATTGCACAACATGGGTGCATTTACACACATGCAGGCAAAACACTCACAATCAAATCGAAAACAGCTGGAGAGATGGCTCAGTGGTTAAGAGCACTAGACGCTCTTGCAGAGGACCCATGTTTGGCCCCAACACCCACATGTCAGCTAGCAACCTTCTGTAACTCCAGTTCCAGGGGAATCTAATACCTTCTTCTGACTCTGCAGGCATTATACAACATGGCTGCCCTTACATACATTCAGGCAATACACTCATACACATAAAACTTAAAAAAAAATCAGGGGCGGATCTTTGTGAGTTCAAGGCCAGCCTGGTCTACAGAGTGAGTTCCAGGACAGCTGGAACTACAGGGAGACCCTGTCTTGAAAAGACAAAAAAAAAAAAATCAGGGGCTGGAGAGATGGCTCAGCAGCTAAGAGTGCCGACTGCTCTTGCAGATGACCCGGGTTCGATTCCCAGCACCCTCATGGTGGCTGAGAACCGTCTTTGACTCCAGTTCCAGGGGACTCCAATGCCCTCTCTGACCTCCACAGCATTGTACGACACAGGTGCACCAACCTACATGCAGACAGTATACTCATACACATAAAAAATAACAAATAAATAAATAAAATAAAAAAAAAATCATAACCAAAAATATGGTGGACAGCACCTGAGGAATGACACCTGAGGTTGTCCCCTGGCCTCTACATGCCACATGCACTTGCATACATGTGCACCCACACACATGAACACATACAAGCTGGTGGTTCAGCAAGTAGCTAGAGAAAGGCCAGTCCATACGAAGGGCCTGGGATCACAAATACTGCTGCACCCAATTTTTACATTTTTATTCATATGTATATATAGACTATTTAAAAATATATTTTAGTTATTTTTATTTTATGTGTGTAAGTGCATTCCCTGCGCATATATAAGTGCACCTATGTCATGCAATGACCACAGAAACCAGAAAGAGGGTGTCAGACCCCCTGGAACTGAAGTTATAGAGAGTTGTTAGCTGCCATGTGGGTTCTAGGAACCAAACTCAGGTCCCCTACAAGAGCAGCCAGTGCTCTCAACCACTGAGCCATCTCTCCAGTCCCTCATTTATGGTTTTAATTTTGGGGGCGAGGTTGTGCATGTGAGTGCAAGTTCCCAAAGGTGCCAGAAGAGGGTGTTGAATCCCCTGAAGTTAGAATTCCAGGTGGTTGTGAGCCACCCAATATGGGTGCTGGGAACCAAGCTCCAGACCTCTGAAAGAGCAGTAACGCTCTTAATATTTAAGTATATGTATTTTATTTTATCTGCATGAGTGTTTGCTCCATGTATATAAGTGCACCATGTGTATCCAACACCCATGGAGGTCAAAATAGGGCACCATACCCCCAAGACCTGGAGTTACAGACAGTTGTTCGCTACCATGTGGGTGCTGGGAACAGAACCTGGGCCCTCTGCAAGAGCAGCCAGTGCTCTCAACCACTGAGGCATCTCTCCAGCCCTGAACCCAGCTTTTTTAAGTGTCATGAGGCTTAAACTTAACTCCTATGCTTCACAGCGTCTGACTCTGAGTACTTGGTCTGTGGATTTCTCTGAAGTTTCCTCTGTTTCCTGGGTGCAAAACAGTACCATCAAAGGAAAGCCTAGGGCAGAACATGATGGGACGGTGTTAAGCATGGCCTTAGCCAGAGGTGGGCACAGGTGGAAGGGGAGGGAGACTCACCCGGAGCGAGTTAGATATCACAGAGTGCTGTAGCAGCAGGCGATCCAGGGCACCCTCCCCCAGCTCCCGGGAGTAGAGCTGGTACTGCTGCTCCAGGGCCTCAGGGGCTGAAATGCCACTGTCTGCAGGAGCAAGGACAGCAGCCATCAGAGTATGGTGACACACCGCCTCTACCCAGGCCCAGAGCATGCCACAGGACAAAAGGAGAGTATGCTGACACACCACCTCTACCCAGACCAGAACATGCCATAGGACAAAAGGAGAGTATGCTGACACACCGCCTCTACCCAGGCCGGAACATGCCACAGGACAAAAGGAGAGTATGCTGACACACCACCTCTACCCAGACCAGAACATGCCATAGGACAAAAGGAGAGTATGCTGACACACCGCCTCTACCCAGGCCGGAACATGCCACAGGACAAAAGGAGAGTATGCTGACACACCACCTCTACCCAGGCTGGAACATGCCACAGGACAAAAGGAGAGTGTGCTGACACACTGCCTCTACCCAGGCCCAGAGCATGCCACAGGACAAAAGGAGAGTGTGCTGACACACCGCCTCTACCCAGGCCCAGAGCATGCCACAGGACAAAAGGAGAGTATGCTGACACACTGCCTCTACCCAGGCTGGAGCATGCCACAGGACAAAAGGAGAGTATGCTGACACACCGCCTCTACCCAGGCCCAGAGCATGCCACAGGACAAAAGGAGAGTATGCTGACACAACGCCTCTACCCAGGCCCAGAGCATGCCACAGGACAAAAGGAGAGTATGCTGACACACTGCCTCTACCCAGGCCGGAACATGCCACAGGACAAAAGGAGAGTGTGCTGACACACTGCCTCTACCCAGGCCAGAACATGCCGCAGGACAAAAGGAGAGTGTACTGACACACCACCTCTACCCAGGCCGAGAGCATGCCACAGGACAAAAGGAGAGTGTACTGACACACCGCCTCTACCCAGGCCAGAACATGCCACAGGACAAAAGGAGAGTGTACTGACACACCGCCTCTACCCAGGCCGGAACATGCCACAGGACAAAAGGAGAGTATGCTGACGCACCACCTCTACCCAGGCTGGAACATGCCACAGGACAAAAGGAGAGTATGCTGACACACCGCCTCTACCCAGGCTGGAGCATGCCACAGGACAAAAGGAGAGTATGCTGACACACCGCCTCTACCCAGGCCCAGAGCATGCCACAGGACAAAAGGAGAGTATGCTGACACACCACCTCTACCCAGGCCGGAACATGCCACAGGACAAAAGGAGAGTGTGCTGACACACCGCCTCTACCCAGGCCCAGAGCATGCCACAGGACGAAAGGAGAAAGTCTTTGCTGGGAAGTTTAAAGGCAAAGAGCCACTAAGCTACACCTAAAGTTCAAAATTCTTTTTCTGTTGCTCCCTTTCAATCATAAAACCATACTATTAGGCTGCGGGTGCTGCTCAGGGCTGGAACATGTGCAGGGCCCAGGTGATGCTCTAGGCTCTATTCTCCATGCCAAGAAGAAAAGGGGAGAGGAAGGGAGGACAGGAGAGGAGAGGGCAGGGGAGGGGGAAAGAGGGGTAGGTAAGGGAAGAAGGGAAAGGGAAAGAAGTGAAGGGGAAAGTAAAAGAAAGGAAGGGAAGAGAAAGGGAAAGGGAGGGAAGGGGA
This sequence comes from Rhizomys pruinosus, assembly GCA_009823505.1. Taxonomy (NCBI): domain Eukaryota; kingdom Metazoa; phylum Chordata; class Mammalia; order Rodentia; family Spalacidae; genus Rhizomys; species Rhizomys pruinosus. Next base: position 2,796,968 of record VZQC01003171.1, on the reverse strand, counting down.
GGGGAAGGGAGGAGAGGAAGTCTGTTAATGATTCTAAAGTATAAATAAAATTTAAGTTCAAAGCCAAACGATGACTCCTGGGTATATTTACGCCCAAAAGAATAAAAAACAAGCATTACACAGAAAATGGTATATGACGCCCTCTTCTGGACTCCATGAGCACTATACTCACATGATGCACATAATACTCATCAATAAAAATAATTAATCCTTAAGTGGCGAATGATGTAGGAAGACCTAATATCTTCCTCTGGCACACACACACACACACACACACACACACACAGAGCAGAATAAATTTTAAAATATCGCCGGGCGTGGTGGTGCACACCTTTAATGCAAGTACTTGGGAGGCAAAGGAGGGTGGATCTTTGTGAGTTCAAGGCCAGCCTGGTCTATAGAGTGAGTTCCAGGACAGCTGGGGCTACAGGGAGACCCTGTCTTGAAAATACAAAAAAAAAAAATCTTTTCTTTGGTCTTTTTGAGACAGGATCTCTCTGTAGCCCCAGCTGACCTGGAACTCACAGAGATCCGCTTGCCTCTGCTTCCCAAGTGCTGGGACTAAAGGCATGCACCACCACGCCTGTCTAAATAAAATATTTTTAAACAGTGAAGACAGGCCGGGCATGGTGGCACTTTACCCAGTGTTTTGTCAACTGGACTATCTCCCCACCCAGCCATCCTCCCATGTTTTCTAGCCATGTGCACAGCCTCCTCTTTCTAGTACAGCATGGATGCACCCTCTCAGGGCTGGCCTCACCCTGCATCAACTGCCGCTGCCCCTGTATAAGCTGCTGGCACAGCAGCTGGTGCTGGTGGTAGCGCTGGATCACGAAGTCCTTCTGGCACAGCAGGTTCTTGCGGCACAGGTTGTCCGCTTGCAGCTCCGTGTTCTCCACTTCCAGCTCATGGGCCCTGCACAGCAGCCGCAGCACCTCCCGCTGGTCCTCACGTGTCACCTGTCGGGGCAGCAGCTTCTCCATCTGGGAGGCCTTCTGCTTGGCATGGGCCAGACGCTGCTCCAACCCGGCCTGAAGGAGACAGCAGAGAGCTTGTGGCAGGCACTGACACCAGCTTGTCATCCTCGGGGACATGTGGGAGTCAGCCCTGCTGGTGAGCCCCTGCAACAGCTAAGATGGATTGTCCTCTTGGTGGGACCCAGAATCACCCAGGAAACAAGCCCCTGGGCATGTCTGTGGGGGGTCATCTAGATTGAGTCAACTGAGAGGGGAAGAACTGTCTCAAATGTGCATGGCCCACTCCATAAGCTGGGGCTCTAGACGGAATAAAAAGGAGAAAGCAAGCTGAGCTCCAGCATGCATCTCTGCTTCCTGACTGACGATGCCATGTGAGCAGCTGCCCCACATTCCTGCTGCCTCGGCAGACTGTGCCCTTGAACCATGGGCCTAAACAAATCCTTCCTTCCTTAAGTTGCTTTTGTTGTCTGCTATTTTGTCCCAGTGAGAAGCAAAACACCTGATACACCCACCATCCCTGGGACTAACCCTATACCTGGCTTCAGAAGTCTGATGTTCTAACATCTGAGGCCTTGCTGACCATGGAGGGGCTTAGCCCACGCCTGGACAGGGCAAGCAATTCACCTGTGAGTTGCTTTTCAAGTATAAGCCCATAGTTACACAGCCACCGCCCAGCCTCCTCCTCAGAGGTGGAGCCCTCATCACCCCGAGTCACTACCAGACATCTAGGGGCTAACACTGAGGCACAGGAGCTCATGGAGAGTGTCTACACAGCTGCAGTGAATACATCCTCCTAATCCTGGCCAGACTAACCCCAGCTTGTAGCAAGCAGCTGTTGTACATGCTGGATGGTAGCAGGACAGGACAAGCCATCCTTTCTAAGACAATGGGACAATGGGCAGGGTTTTCCTAAAGCAGCAGAGTCCCTGCTAAGGGCAAGGATGGAGTGTGATACACATATTGCCTTCCCAGAGTCCAGTTCTGTCTACACTTTATATTATCTGAGCCTGCAGTCAAGTCTGATGCTTTCACACCAGTGCCCCAAACCTAGCTGTGCAAGATTCTGCTATAGACTCAGAGCCATAGAAGAGCATGATGGTACACATATTTAAATTTTTTTATTAATTTTTATTTATTTCTGTATGTGTATGAATGTACTGTCTGCATGCAAGTCTGTGCACCCGTGTCGTGCAATGCCGCAGAGGTCAGAAGAGGGTGTCGGATTCCCCTGGAACTGGAGTTCTCCTGGAATTGGAGTTTCAGATGGTTCTCGGCCGCCATGTGGGTGCTGGGGATCGAACCCAGGTCCTCTGTAAGAGCGGTCGGCGTTCTTAACCACTAGGCCATCTCTCCAGCCCCGATGGCACACATATTTAATCCCAGCACTCAGGAGGCAGGTACAGGTGGGTCTCTGTGAGTTTAAGGCCAGCCTGGTCCTCAGAGCAAGTTCCAGGACAGCTGAGGCTTCAGGGAGACCTTGCCTCAAAAGACTCAAATAAATAAATAAATAAATAAATAAATAAATAAATAAATAGTGCCAAAGTTCAGTTCACAGTACCCATCAGGTGGCTCACAACATCCCATAAGTCCAGTTCCAGGAGATCCAATGCTGTCTTCCAGCCTCTGAGGGCACTGTACTCACAAGCACAGACACAGACATGCACACAGACACATAAATAAAAACAGTTTGGCATGAGGCTGGAGAAATGGCTCAGCAGTTAAGGGCACTGGTTGTTCTTGCAGAGGACCCAGGTTTGGTTCCCAGCACCTACATGGTGGTTAAGAGTCCATAATCCCATTTCCAGAGGATCTCGTGCCCTCTTGTGGCCTCCACTGGTATTGACCTCCAATGTTGGGATTTGGGGCATCACCACTACACCCAGTTTATGTAGTGCTGTGGGTGGGGAGCACATGAGGGCTCGTGGCCCTCTCCACTTGCTACCCTGCTTCCTCACCTACCCTGGTGCTTCTGCAGTTGGACACATGTGATATGGCACAGTGTGGCATGGGAGGCTCCTACTGAGAACCTCAGTTAGCAAATGGTCGTTCAACAGCTCAAAGCAGATGCTCCACTTCACTCGTACAATGTCTCTGGGGTGCCTCACACCCGAGTCCTAATTCTCTCAAGCAGCATGTAAGGGAAACAGGGAGGGCTGAGGCCCAGCTTGCCTACCAAAGTCTCACTCTACTCGCCTTGTGGAAAATGAGCTGGGAGCCCTGAGACCTGCCTGTGGCTCGTAGCCAGGTTCTAAGCATCCACCAGGCAAGGCTCTCCACTTCTCCATACACAGCTGTGGATATACTCTTGTTTCTGTATGTGTCTGTGCACACATGCACACGTGTGTGTATGCTGATGGAGATGCTGACCATGTCTACAAAACACCTGCTGGCAACTTGTGTCCCCGGCCCCTGGAGTCTGCTCAGGGTGACTCGGCAAACTAACTCACTTCATCTCAGCCTCCAGAGAGTCACCTGAGGCCCCAGCTGCCTTGCAAGCCTAGAGTCACTGTCCCCAAGGAAAGGGCAGATAACAGCAGAGAAAGATCTCTGGCCACACTCCTTATGATCTGAGATGGAGTCTACTCCCCTCCTGCCGACTCTCCTCTACGCAGTCTCCCCTGAAGTGTTCTCCAACACCTGGCCTCTTCTGAAGTCTTCCTCCATCCCTCACCATGTGGCCTCCCAAATTCTCCCCAACTCCCTGGCTGAACACACAGCCCCCCTTCACCACCAGCACTTGTTCCCATGACTGGCATTACTACAAACACAGCACACAAGTCACACCCATGTCTCTTCCCCTTAGCGTGAGCTCAGGGCACAGAACACCTCTCATTCTTCTTGAAGCCCCAGGAATGGCCCTGAACTAGACACTTAGAACCCTGCTTTTTGTTTGACTAACTGCTATCCAAAGAATAGACCTACAAGGTCATAACTGCTATCCAATGAATAGACCTACAAGGTCATAACTGCCATCCAATGAATAGACCTACAAGGTCATCACTGCCATCCAATGAATAGACCTACAAGGTCATCACTGCCATCCAATGAATAGACCTACAAGGTCATCACTGCCATCCAATGAATAGACCTACAAGGTCATAACTGCTCTGCCTCAATAAAAAAAGTGCAGCTGGCTCTTTAATTGAGTTATTCATAATAACGGTTAGTGAAAGACGTAACCTCTTTTGGTTTAGAAAACTGAAAGAACTGGCACTGGGGAGGCCTCTGTGGAGGAAGGCAACCCCAGCCTGGACTCCAGGTCTGGCAGCGCTCTAGCTACATGGCTGTCAGGTGTGTCTCTCCGGTCATTAGCAGTCCTGTCGCCAAAGCGTTCAGGTTGTTAAAAGCAAGGTGACATTTTAGTCCCTTAAAAGCCATGTTAAGCAGCCCCTCCTACTAGAGCGAGCCTTAGTAGTATACATCTCTGATATATTGTTTCCTATTGAAATTCTCTCTGACAATCCAGAAACTCTTACAAAATCCTTTGCAAATCCACAGTAAAGTTCCAATCGTGTTTCAGTTTAGAAACCCATAACTTCTGAAAAGACTGTCACCAGCCTTAACCATAATTGAAAAATAGCCACCAAGTACTTGAAAAGATGTTATTATTTTTATTTATTTATTTATTCTTATTTTAAATTTTTATTTATATCTCATTTATTTTTGGTCACTTTTCAAGAACGACGGCGTCCTCATCCTGCTAATTTAACCGCCCCCAGCTGTTCCCTAAAGTAGCGTACTCACTCTCTGTCTCACTCTGTAGACTGCTCGCCTATTAACGTCACACTCACAAAACGACTCCGCCTGCCTCTGCCTCCAGGGGCTAGGATTAAAAAGGCGTGCAGCGTCGTGATGTATAGTCACCAGGATAGTTAATAATTATAATTAATCCTCTTTATTAAAAGCGCCCTTTAGTGACATAATAAATCCTGTAACTTGCTATCTATAATTAGTCAAAGAGGACTTACAAGGCATGTGTTCTGTCATCAATTGGTCCTCTTCCAACGAGCAGATGCCGAAGCCTGAGAGCTGTCCTTTACAACAGTTCCAAGGGGAAATACCTGATCTCCCACATTAAATGTACAGACATGTGGTGGCCACAAACCTACCCTCTTTGGCAGACAGTACAATTTCATAATACATAAAGAATAATACCATGGTAGTATCATACAATACTTTTATAACATCAATTCCACATAAGAAGCTTTAAAAAAAAAAGATGCAGAGAGGAATATGCCTTGTACCTAAGAAGGTTTCTTTCATCATATAGATAGAGAACCCTTCTTTTGTCTATCGAATTGGGAGGCGTATCGGTTCGACCAGGTGGACAACATCAAGAATACCCAAGCATGCCGGCGCGTCAAAACAGAACTTCCAGAAGTTAGTGCTCCCTGGATAACCAATGGACACGAAGCTTCCCTTGCCACGCTGCTATAGAAATTGTATCATCACTGAAAAAATAACGAGAATTGCTACACTGACCCTGAAGAGGGCTGTGCGTGCGTTGCAAAATGAAATTTCCCCTCATTAGGCTACTACTAAATAGTATTCCACGACATTCTACTGTCCTCCTATTAGGTGAGACAATAACTATATTGTGCCATCTTTGCGCGGAGAGTTATTAGAAAGGGTGTGGTCATGCTAGAGGCATCTACGTTCTTATTGCGGTACGGCAGAGCTTAGGTTGAGTTCATATTTAACTAAGCCTTCGTGTCTCCATCTCTCTTCTCGTCTCTTCCATTGCAGAGTAACGTGTATATCCATCATAACTGGCTTTTTTGGCCTGTTGCTTCATTGTGAGATGTTGGATCCTCTGGCGAGTTATTAGTTATGTGCTCTCCCACTGTTCCTGAATACCCTAGCCACCCATTTAGAGCCGTCCCCACCCCAAATGTTGCACTAGCTAATAGTCTCCGGAGTGCCATATAAATTCGTGAGCAAGACCTTCAAGACTAAAGTCTGTGCTCTCTCCTCGTTTAATATGTTCTCTTTCCCGAGATCATGGGTTTTATCACAGCAACAGAAAAGTGACTAATACAAGGAGGTTGCAAAAAAAGAAAAAAAAATCGAAGAAGAAACTGAAAGAAGCAAAAACTTATGGCATGGGATAAACTGAGCATAAAATAATGCAATTTTAAAAAAACCTTATTTGGGCCTGTGTGGGTGCACCACCTTTAATCACAGCACTCGGGAGGTAGAGGCAACAGATTCTAATCTCTAAGTAGGCCAGTCTGGTCTACATATGAATTGCCAGGAACAGCTGGGGCTACTGGGAGACCCTGTTCTCAAAAAAAGACAACAAGTTATTCGAGCAAAGCCAGAGGCTCTTCGAGTCATTACACCTGCCCACAGCAGTCTCAAGTTCTACAGCTTAATTCCAAATTAAAGGTTAGATTTCCTCTGACTTTTAAAAATAAGAAAGATGCCTTTTGCCTGAGCCATGACATGCAGAATCTAGAAAGTGTGACTGTCAGGAGCAAGTTCCACATATGGACCTGTGATGGAGCCTGCAGTGATGACCTTGTAGGTCTATTCATTGGATAGCAGGTGAGACCTTGTAGGTCTATTCATTGGATAGCAGTGATGACCTTGTAGGTCTATTCATTGGATACAAGTGGGGCACCTCTGTGCTGGATAGCTTTATGTCAACTTGACACACCTGGGTGGGGAGCCTCAATTGGGGAATTTGCTACCATTGGATTGGCCTGTGGCCACATCTGTGGTGTATTGTCTTGATTGTGAGCAGTGACGAGTAATAAGAAGGCAGGCTGGGCATGAGCCCAGAGAGCAAGCCAGGAGCAAGCCAGTGGACAGCATTCCTCCATGGCCTGTGCTTCAGCTCCTGCCTCAGGTTCCTGCCCTGGTTCTTACTTGGGCTCCCTGAGTGATCAACTGTGACCCAGGAGATGTAAGCTGAATAAACCCTTTCCTCCCCAAGTTGGTGTCGGTCAGAGTTTTGTGTCCCACGCAATGGGACAGACAGGACTAGAACAGAAAATTGGTTACCGAGAGTGGGGTATTGCTGTGACAGACCTGACCTTGGTGTTTTGGGGAAGGATTGGTGGAGGCGTTTGGAACTTTGGGCTGGGAAGATCATTGAATGCTTAAAGATCATTGTGTGGAGCTTGGAGCAGTTTGCTGAAGGAGTTGTAGAAGATGGACGCCTGGCTTTTGTGAAGTTTCAAAGGGAAGCAGAAATCATCAGGACTGTGTAATCTGTGGGTTCTGGTCTCTGGGGCTGGAGAAATCAGCTGTAAGTAACAAGAGACCAGAACCTGAAGTGAAACTTTTGTGGTACTGGGGCAATTGATGTGGTTAGTCTGGGGCTGAAAAATCAGCTGTAAGTAAAAGAAGACCAAAATCACTGAGGTGGAAATCTTCTGGGGAGAATATATCTTCAAGGTCAGCACACAGAAACTGTGACCCAGAAAGGGCCTGAGCCTCCATCTCGAGCCAGAAGCCGGACTTGGTAACGTGTAAGAGTCTCCTTATATGGTTCCGGTGTTGAAATTGAGGGGTCACAGAGAGCACCGAGGGCTTGGCACTGTGAGAGGATCAGGAAAGACATTGGGGAAAGTGCACCTCGGTTGCTGTGAAGACCCAGGATTGCAGGGGTCATAGAAGCTGAGGCTTTGCACCAGGAGAGGTCGAAGAGACCATTGGTGAAGGTGCTGCCTCAGTTTCAGTAGCGACCCCAGCTTTTTGGGAGATGCCGGTACCCTGGGACGACCCACCAAGGAGCAGCTGGATGTGTAGAATGGAGTCGCCTGGGCCTGCGAGATGAGTGTGCCACGGACGGCAGAGTTGGAGAAGAGGGAGCTGCCGAGGACCCTTTGGAGCCCAGAAGATCGTGAAATGGATCCCAGGTTGTCCAGCCTTGAGTCTACTTGCTGGACTTAGGTTTTGTTTGAGAGTGCCTGATCTTCCTTTGAAATTAAGACAGTACTTTGTTTTGATTTTGCAGCAGCCCACAGTTAGGAGACTTTTAATAGACTGACTTTTAAGTGTTTGGACATTTTAAGGACTGTGAGGCTTTTTAAGGTTGTCTGTCTTAGGTTGTGATTCATGTTAACATCATATTTGTGGGAGATAGAACTGGAAAGGTGGTGGTTTAATAGTGATGTGTTTGTGTGTTCAAGTTGACAAGGGGTCAATTGTGGCTGGATAGCTTTAGTGTCAACTTGACACACCTGGGTTGAGGAGCCTCAATTGGGGAATTGCTCCATTGGATTGGCCTGTGGCCACATCTGTGGTGTTATTGTCTTGATTGTTGAGCAGTGAGAAGGCAGGCTGGGCATGAACCAGAGAGCAAGCCAGGAGCAAGCCAGTGAACAGCATTCCTCCATGGCCTGTGTTTCAGCTCCTGCCTCCAGGTCCTGCCCTGAGTTCTTTACCTGGGCTCCCTGAGTGATCAACTGTGACCAGGAGAGTTAAGCTGAATAAACCCTTTCCTCCCCAAGTTGGTGTCGGTCAGAGTGTTTTGTCACGGCAATGGAAGACAGACTAGAACAACCTCGTAGGTCTATTCATTGGATAGCAATGAGGACCTCGTAGGTCTATTCATTGGATGGCAGTGATGACCTTGTAGGTCTATTCATCGGATGGCAGTGATGACCTTGTAGGTCTATTCATCGGATGGCAGTGATGACCTTGTAGGTCTATTCATTGGATAGCAGTTATGACCTTGTAGGTCTATTCATTGGATANCTGGCTTGCTCTCTGGCTCATGCCCAGCCTGCCTTCTTATACTGTCACTGCTCAACAATCAAGACAATACACCACAGATGTGGCCACAGGCCAATCCAATGGAGCAAATTCCCCAATTGAGGCTCCCTCAACCCAGGTGTGTCAAGTTGACACTAAAGCTATCCAGCACAGAGGTCCTCACTGCTATCCAATGAATAGACCTACAAGGTCATCACTGCTATCCAATGAATAGACCTACGAGGTCCTCACTGCTATCCAATGAATAGACCTACAAGGTCATCACTGCAGGCTCCATCACAGGTCCATATGTGAACTTGCTCCTGACAGTCACACTTTCTAGATTCTGCATGTCATGGCTCAGGCAAAAGGCATCTTTCTTATTTTTAAAAGTCAGAGGAAATCTAACCTTTAATTTGGAATTAAGCTGTAGAACTTGAGACTGCTGTGGGCAGGTGTAATGACTCGAAGAGCCTCTGGCTTTGCTCGAATAACTTTTGTCTTTTTTTGAGACAGGGTCTCCCAGTAGCCCCAGCTGTCCTGGAATTCATTATGTAGACCAGACTGGCCTTGAACTCCTAGAGATCTGCCTGCCTCTACCTCCCGAGTGCTGTGATTAAAGGTGTGCACCACACCAGGCCAAATAGGTTTTTTTAAATCTGCATTTATTTTATGCTCAGTTTATCCCCATGCCATAAGTTTTTGCTTCTTCAGTTTCTTCTCCGATATTTTTTTCTTTTTTTGCAACCTCCTTGTATTAGTCACTTTTCTGTTGCTGTGATAAAACACCATGACCAAAGGAACTTATAAAAGGAAGAGTTTATTTGAGCTTACGATTGATGGCTCCAGGGAATTAGAGTCCATTGTGGTGGGAGGCATGGTGGCTGGATCTGGAGCAGCAAGCCGAGGGTCACATCTCACAATGAGCACAGGAAGCAGAGAGAGAGAGAGACTGGAGACCACAAGGCTTGTTAAACTCACTAAGCCTGCCCCCAATAACGTACTTCCTCTAGCATGACCACACCTTCTAAGACCTCCAAGAACAGTGCCACCAACTGGAGACAAAATGTCTGAATACTTAAAGCCTATGGGGGACACTCATTCAAACCACCACACTCCTCTTCAGGCTTAGGAGCAATCTGTTATTTTTCAGTGAGGATCATTTCAACGTGGCAAGGGAGCTCGTGTCTGGGTTAATCCAAGCACAAGCCCTGGAAGTTCTGCCGCGCATCTTGGGTGATTTGTCCACCTGGATACTCTTGATGACAAAAGGGTCTACATCTAAACCCTTAGGTTCAGCATTATTCTCTGCATCTTTTTTTTTAAAGCTTCTTATGTGGAATTTTTAAAAGTTTTTTATTTATTCTTTATGTATATGAATGTACTGTCTGCAGGTAGGTTTGTGCACCCATGTCATACAATGCTGCGGAGATCAGATTCCCCTGGAACTGTTGTAAAGACAGCTCTCAGCTTCCATGTGGGTGCTGGGAATTGAACCTGGGTCCTCTGCAAGAGCAGTCGGTGCTCCTAAAGGCGTGGTGGCGCACGCCTTTAATCCTAGCCCCTGGAGGCAGAGGCAGGCGGATCTTTGTGAGGTGAGTTCAAGGCCAGCCTGGTCTACAGAGTGAGTTCCAGGACAGCTGGGGCTACAGGGAGACCCTGTCTTGAAAAGACCAAAAATAAATAAATAAATAAATAAATAAATAAATAAATAAATAAAAATAAAGTGACATCTTTCAGATACTTGGTGGCTTTTCAGATATGGATGGCTTGGCAGTTTCATGGGTGTTCTTAAAGTGAACACAATTGGAACCTCTTGATTTGCATGATTTTGTAAGGTTTTCTGGATCAAGAGAGTATAGAACAATTTTCACAGGTTACCTAAGGCTGCTTATAGGAAGGGGCTGCTTAAATGGCTTTTAAGGGACTAAATGTCACCTGCTTTTAACAACCTGACACGGCAGGACATGCTTCCCGAGAGACACACCTGACAGCCTGTAGCTAAGGCGCTGCCAGACCTGGAGTCGCTGGTTTCTCCCCAGAGCCTCCCCAAGTGCCAGTTCTTCAGTTTTTCTAAACCAAGATTACTCACTAACCAGTTATTATAGAAATAACTCATAAAGAGCCAGCTCACTTTATTTTTTTGAGGCAAGGTCTCACTGTAGAGCCCAAACTGGTCCAGAACTTGCTATGTGGACCAGGCTGGCCTCAAACTTAAAGGGATCCACCTGCCTCTGTCTCCCAAGTGCTGAGACTAAAATATACGTTACCACACCAGGTAAGCTTATTTCTTCTTCTTTCTTAAAATTTGGTTGTTTATTTTATGTGTATGAATGTTATGACTACATGTAAGTGTGCCCATGTTGTGGAGTGTCCATGGAGGCCAGAAGAGGGCATCAGATCCCCTGGAACTGGAGTTATGGTTGGTTGTTAGCCACCACATGGGTGCTAGGATTCAAACCTGGGTCTTCTCAAGAGCAGCCAGCACTCTTAACCACTGAACCATCTCACCACCACCACCACCCTTTTCCCTTTTTTAAGATAGAGTCTCACATAGCCCAAGCTAGCTTCAAACTCTCTGCAGCCAAGGATGACCTTGAATTTCTGATCTTTCTGCTTCTACCTCTCAAGTGCTGGGGCTACAGGAGTGCACCACCATGCCCAGTTTACATGGATGGAACCCAGGACTTCGTGCATGCTTGGCAGACGTGCTCCCAGCTGCACTGCATCCCAGCCCTAGGCAACATCTCTGAACCTGAGGCTCACATAGCCATGACTTCACAGCCACTTGTGCTCCTTGGGATGGGAGGGTGCTCCCAAAGGCCGTGCAGCCCAGGATAAGTACCATCCCCATGATTGAGCACTGCCTCCTTCTCCCTCACCTTGAGGGCTGCAGTTTTCTGCTGCTCAGCCAAAAGCAGGGTCACCTCCTCTCGGGCCAGTGCCACCTCCGGGGGCTCTGCTGTCTCGCCATCCCCGCTGTCGGCGTCCCCTGGCTCCTCGTCCTTCTTGCTGTCTACATGCACATGGTGGTGGGTCTTCTCCCGTTCCCAGCTGCAGCCAAGACACAGGAGGCATCTGTCAGGGGCCAGCAGTGCCCAGGCTGGGAGTCCTGCATTGCCCTCTCTCCTCCCCAGAGCTTTATAGACCTGACTGGCCTCCTCACAGGATGGGGAGGAATTATGATCTTCTCTGTGTATGTGTCCCCCCACACCCCACTAAGCCCACCATGGCCACCTCCTATGGAGAGCTGCCTCCTGATCCTTGCTGTACCCACTGTAAAGTTGGGATGCTGACAGCTATGTGCCCAGGGGCAGTGGCTGGGCTCTGCCAACAAAGGTGACACATCTGGATCCATGGACACTGGAAAATAAAGTAAGACTGAGGGAGCCACAGCAAGTGGATGCCTGACTAGAAAGGGACAGGGCATTCTGTGATTGCATTTTCAAAATTTAGAATGACTCTGATACAAGTGTGCTGTTTGTATAATTGGAGGGAAGGAGAAAGCGGGAGTGTAAACTTGTCATCAGAGCACTCAGGAGGCTGAGGCAGGGGGATCACCAGTTCCAAGCCAGCCTGAGCTATATAGATAGACTTTGCGTTTTAAAAAAAAAAGCAGGTAGAGGAAAGGGAAAGGGGAGAGAAGAGGAATGGAAGAGGGAGGAGAATGGAAAAGGGAACAGGAGTGAAGGTGAAGAAAAGGGGAGAAGGGAAGGAAAGACAAGGGGAGGGGGCTGTGGAGCAGAGGCAGAGGGGAAGGGGAGAGAAGAGGAATGGAAGAGGGAGGAGGATGGAAAAGGGAACAGGAGTGAAGGTGAAGAAAAGGGGAGAAGGGAAGGAAAGAGAAGGGGAGGGGGCTGCGGAGCAGAGGCAGAGGGGAAGGGGAGAGAAGAGGAATGGAAGAGGGAGGAGAATGGAAAAGGGAACAGGAGTGAAGGTGAAGAAAAGGGGAGAAGGGAAGGAAAGAGAATGGGAGGGGCTGCGGAGCAGAGGCAGAGGGGAAGGGGAAGAAAGGGGAGAAGGGAAGAAAAGAGAAGGGGAGGGGGCTGCGGAGCAGAGGCAGAGGGGAAGGGGAAGAAAGGGGAGAAGGGAAGGAAAGAGAAGGGGAGGGGGCTGCGGAGCAGAGGCAGAGGGGAAGGGGGAGAATGGGGAGAAGGGAAGGAACGAGAAGGGGAGGGGGCTGCGGAGCAGAGGCAGAGGGGAAGGGGGGGAGAAGAGGAATGGAAGAGGGAGGAGGATGGAAAAGGGAACAGGAGTGAAGGTGAAGAAAAGGGGAGAAGGGAAGGAAAGAGAAGGGGAAGGGGCTGCGGAGCAGAGGCAGAGGGGAAGGGGGAAGAATGGGTTAAGTAACAGTTCTGTTACCTCGGTGCTACCTGAAGCTACCTCGAAGTGGGTGGCCATGTGGCCTAGTTTCTCCAGAACAATTGGAGGACATCACTGATCCAGTGTAATGATCACCAGTGTCCCTTTCACCTCCAGATGCCTGGAGTGGACAATGGACATCCCAGTCAGTGTCTGCACAGGGCCACCTTGCCCTTGGAGGGGACACACGGGAAGGAAAAGAGCAGCCTCAGAGTGTGGCTGGGCAAATCTTCAACATCTGCCATAGACCGTGTTAATCCTCATTGACCTACTGGACTGGCTCTGGACCCCAGCCAGAAGAGGTCCAAGGGATCTGGAAGCTTCTCACATTTGGCCTAACTTAGCCATGAGGGCAGCAGAACAGGAGAGGAGCAGAGACAGGGGCTCTGCTTTCTTGGGCACCTGCCAATGGCAGCAGCATAAGAGGCCTCGCCAGTGCCCCTTCCTGTCTGCTGGGATACACCGTGTCCAGTAGCAGGGCACTCACTCTGCAATGGTCAGCAGATGGCGAGACAAGTCTATGTGCAGCTCAATGTTGGTGTTCTCCAGCTCCACCAGGCTGCGCCGCATCTCCATCTGCTCCTTGAAAGCCCCAATGAGCTGTGCCCGGATCTTGTTCATCTGAAGACGGCTGTCTTCTTCTGCATCGTGGGGGTTCATTGTGACTGCAAGTGAGAAGGGGACCAGCTGTACCAAGAGCACTGCTGGCCATGCAAGGGTTGAATTCCACTCTCACTCATCAAAATGAGCTACGACCCATAGAGAAGTCTGATATATATATGTGTGGATGGATGGAGGATGAGTAGTTGGACGGATGGATGGATAAGTAGAATGAAAATGGATGGATGGATATGTGGGTGGATATGTGGATTGATGGATGGATGTGTGAATGGATTGACATATTGATGGGTGGGTGGATGGATGGATGGATGGATGGTAGAAAAAATATGTGGACAGGTGGGTGGATGGCTCATACATAAATAGGTGAATGGAAAGATGGATGAGTAGATGGGTAAATGCATGGATGAATGGATGGATGGTGGGTAGATGGATGGATGATGGATAGATAGATGGATAGATGATGGATGGATGGATGTGTGGATGAGTGGATGTGTAGATAGGTGGATGGGTGGATGGATAGATGGGTAGATGAGTGGATAGCTAGATAGGTGGATAGGTGGATGGATGGATGGATGGATAGATGGGTAGATGAGTGGATAGCTAGATAGGTGGATAGGTGGATGGATGGATGGATGGATGGATAGATGGACATATGGGTGATGGCTGGCTGGCTAGATAGGTGGATGGATGGATGGATGGGTAGATAGGTGGATGGATAGATAGATAGATGAGTAGATGAGTGGATAGCTAGATAGGTGGATAGGTGGATGGATGGAGGATGGACAGACGGGTGATGGCTGGCTGGCTGGATAGATGGGTGGATGAGTGGATGGGTAGATAGGCAGATGGGTGGATGGATGGGTGGATGGATGGACAGATGAATGGATGGGTGGATGTATGGATGGATGGATATATGGGTGGATGAGTGGATAGGTAGATGGATGGATGGATGGACAGATGGGTGGATAGGTGGATGGATAGATGATGGACAGATGGGTGATGGCTGGCTGGCTGGCTGCATAGATGGGTGGATGAGTGGATGGGTAGATAGGTGGATGGGTGGATAGATGGATGATAGATAGATGGGTAGATGAGTGGATGGGTAGATAGGTGGATGGATGGACAGATGGATAGATGGGTGGATGGATGATGGACATATGGGTAGATGGGTGGATGGATGGAGAGGTGGATGAGTGAATAGATGAATGTGTAGATAGGTAGACATGAATTGATGGACAAATGGGTAGATGGGTGGATGAGTGGATGGATAGATGGGTAGATGGGTAGATGTGATGGCTTCACTTTTCTTGAAAGATCTTAATTTTTGTATAATTTATATAATTTCATACAGTTATTCATTTAATAAACATTTCATTCCCTAGCACTTTATTTTTAGCTAGTCCAAGAAGTAAAAATTGTTTCAACTTACACTTCTGCTTCCTAGAGTCTTAGAGAATTTTTAAAATTTTTATTTTATTTTATTTATTTATTTATATGTATTAATGTACTGTCTGCATGTAGGTCTGTGTACCCGTGTTGTGCAATGCCATGGAGGTCAGAAGAGGGTGTCGGATTCCCCTGGAACTGGAGTTCTCCTGGAATTGGAGTTACGGATGGTTCTCAGCCACCATGTGGGTGCTGGGGATCGAACCTGGGTCCTCTGCAAGAGCAGTCAGTGCTCTTAACCGCTAGGCCATCTCTCCAGCCCCATTAGAGACTTTTTATATGCTCACTGCATATGGATTCTTCTGTAGGGCCAGCAAGATGGCTCAGCAGGTAAAGGTGCTTGCAGTCAAGCCTAATGACCAGAGTTCAATCCTAGGGATCCAATGATGGAAGGAAGGAACTGACTTCCAAAAGTTGTCCTCTGGTCTCCATACATGCACCATAGAACACATGCATATACACACACAATGCACATTAAATAAATAAAGAAATAAATAAGAAAATAAAAATAAAAATAAAGATAAATAAATATGAAATAAAAAAATAAAAGAACAAGTGTTCTTTTCTACATTTTTTTAAATTTTTATTATTATTTATTTTATGTGTATGAATGTACTGTCTGCATGTAGGTTTGTGCACCCATGTCGTGCAATGCTGCGGAGGTCAGAAGAGGGCGTCAGATTCCCCTGGAACTGGAGTTCTCCTGGAATTGGAGTTCCAGATGGTTCTCAGCCGCCATGTGGGTACTGGGGATCGAACCCTGGTCCTCTGCAAGAGCAGTCGGTGCTCTTAACTGCTAGGCCATCTCTCCAGCCCCAAGAACAAGTGTTCTTTTATTTGGAACATGTGTTCTTTTATTTGGCATGTTGTATGTGTGTGATATGCTGTATGGTGTGTACATGTTCATGTGAGTCTGTGCATGTGCACATGAAGTCACATGTACCCATGTTTTGGAGGCCTGCATCAACACTGAGTATCTTCCTCCACTTTTGGGGGTCTTTTTGCATTTTGTTTGTTTTTTTGACACAGGGTCTCCTATGTGTCCCTGGCTGCCCTGGAACTTGCTATGTATACCAGACTGACTTCCATCTCACAGGGATCCGCCTGCTTCGGCCTCCTGAATCCTAGGATTAAAGGTGTGCACAACCACAATTGGCCTTTCCAAGATCTCCCTCCCCCTTACTTATTTAATTAATTAAATTTTTATCGAACTTTTTGCAAGTCTCACACCATATACTCTGACCGTACTCGGACTGTCCTCCCTACCTGCACCCTATGGCTGTGCTCTCACACCACATATTCTGACCGTACTCGGATGGTCCTCCCTACCTGCACCCTATGGCTGTGATCTCACACCACATACTCTGACCGTACTCGGACTGTCCTCCCTACCTGCACCCTATGGCTGTGCTCTCACACCACATATTCTGACCGTACTCGGACTGTCCTCCCTACCTGCACCCTATGGCTGTGCTCTCACACCACATATTCTGACCGTACTCGGACTGTCCTCCCTACCTGCACCCTATGGCTGTGCTCTCACACCACATATTCTGACCGTACTCGGACTGTCCTCCCTACCTGCACCCTATGGCTGTGCTCTCACACCACATATTCTGACCGTACTCGGACTGTCCTCCCTACCTGCACCCTATGGCTGTGCTCTCACACCACATATTCTGACCGTACTCGGACTGTCCTCCCTACCTGCACCCTATGGCTGTGCTCTCACACCACATATTCTGACCGTACTCGGACTGTCCTCCCTACCTGCACCCTATGGCTGTGCTCTCACACCACATATTCTGACCGTACTCGGACTGTCCTCCCTACCTGCACCCTATGGCTGTGCTCTCACACCACATATTCTGACCGTACTCGGACTGTCCTCCCTACCTGCACCCTATGGCTGTGCTCTCACACCACATATTCTGACCGTACTCGGACTGTCCTCCCTACCTGCACCCTATGGCTGTGCTCTCACACCACATATTCTGACCGTACTCGGACTGTCCTCCCTACCTGCACCCTATGGCTGTGCTCTCACACCACATATTCTGACCGTACTCGGACTGTCCTCCCTACCTGCACCCTATGGCTGTGCTCTCACACCACATATTTTGACCGTACTCGGACTGTCCTCCCTATCTGCACCCTATGGCTGTGCTCTCACACCACATATTCTGACCGTACTCGGACTGTCCTCCCTACCTGCACCCTATGGCTGTGCTCTCACACCACATATTCTGACCGTACTCGGACTGTCCTCCCTATCTGCACCCTATGGCTGTGCTCTCACACCACATATTCTGACCGTACTCGGACTGTCCTCCCTACCTGCACCCTATGGCTGTGCTCTCACAGTCCCGTTCTGGTTTCCATGTGCTGTAAGACAGTGTCTCTCATTGAACATGGAGTTCATCAACAGGCTAGGTTGGGTGGCCATGGAGCCCCAGTAATCCTCCTGTCTCCTCCCACACCCAGGGCTGGGTCACAGGCACACAGCTGCACCTGGTTCTTATGGAGGTGCTGAGCTGTGGAATGTGGGTACTCATGGCCCTTGGCTGGACCATCTCTGCAGCTCGGTACAACAAGGGGTTCTCATGGTTCCTTCTTAGGAGTTTTGTCTGCCTCCCTTTCTTGCCTTTTTCTTTTTATTCTTTTTGAGACATTTTCTCATGTGTCCCAATTGGCCTCAAGCTCTCTGAAACCTGAATTTGATCCCCAGAAGCCATTCAAAAGCCAGGTATAGTGGCTCATATCTGACATCTTAGTGCTGTGTAAGTAGAGAAGGGGAAGACTTGGGGGGCTCCCTGGACAGCCAGCCTCGCCCAATTCATGAGCTTTGAGTTCAGTTAGAGACCTTGTTTCAAAAAATAAGGTGTGTGTCGGGGTGGTGCCTGGAGAGATGGTTCAGTACTTACAAGCACAGGTCGCTTTTGCAGAAGATCAGGGTTTGGTTCCCAACACCCACATGACAACTAACAACCAGCCATAACCTTAGTTCTAAGGCATCTGACACCTTCTTCTGTAAAATAAAAATAATCAGGGGCTGGAGAGATGGCCTAGCGGTTAAGAGCGCCGACTGCTCTTACAGAGGACCTGGGTTCGATCCCCAGCACCCACATGGTGGCCAAGAGCCGTCTGAAACTCCAATTCCAGGAGAACTCCAGCTCCAGGGGAATCCGAGACCCTCTTCTGACCTCCGCGGCATTGCCCGACACGGATGCACAGACCTGCATGCAGAGAGTACATTGATACACATACAGAAATAAATAAAATTAAAAAAAAAAACATGGATGTGCATGTATCTTTGTGGTAGGACGTGTCTTTAAAAAAATAAATAAATAGGGGCTGGAGAGATAGCCTAGCGGTTAAGAGCGCCGACCGCTCTTACAGAGGACGCCGGTTCGATCCCCAGCACCCACATGGCGGCTAAGAACCGTCTGAAACTCCAATTCCAGGAGAGCTCCAGTTCCAGGGGAATCCGATACCCTCTTCTGACCTCCGTGGCGTTGCACGACACGGGTGCACAAACTTGCATGCAGACAGTACATTCATACACATACAGAAATAAATTAAAAAAAATAAAAATTAAAAAATAAATAAATAAATAAATAAAAATAATCAATAAAATACTTGTTAAAAGGTGGAGAGTGATCAAGCACTCAACATTAACCTTTTGCATACATTCAAACACATCCATGGCCACCTGAACATATATCACATACAGACACATAGACAAAAAAGAAAATGAGAGCTGGAGAGATGGCCTAGTGGTTAAGAGCGCTGACTGCTCTTGCAGAGGACCGGGGTTGGATCCCCAGCACCCACATGGCGGCTGAGAACCATCTCTGACTCCAGTCCCAGGGTAATCCGACGCCCTCTTCTGACCTCTACAGCATTGCAGGACATGGGTGTACAGACCTACATGCAGACAGTACATTCATACACATAAAAAATAAATAAAATTTAAAAAAGAAAAAAGAAAATGAAGTGGCTGGAGAGATGGCTCTGCAATTAAGAGCTGTTCATCGAGAAGCACCAAGTCCAGTTCCCGTCACCCTCATCAAGTGGCTTATGACCACCTGTAACTATCTGGAGGGTCTGACACCTTCTTCTGGCCTCATCAGGTATACACACACACATACACACACACACACACACACACACACACATGACACACATTCACATAGACACACACAACATAAATCAAAGTTAAAAAATAAAATGAAATATGGAAAAAAAACCCAGAAAATAACCTAGTCCTCAGATCTTACAGGTAGAAAACTGGAGCCAGAACTGGGCTCCCAGGGAGGCAGCAGGGAGACAATAACACCGGCCCATAGCAGGACTGTCAGGATGCTGTGGATGCAGCCGCTCAGAGCGGCCAAGGCCAGGTGCTCAGGGTGAAGTAGGATGGGCCATGGGACCTGGGTATTAGGCATGAGGCCCAAGGCACAGGCCTGCACTGGGTCTGTGCTGTAGTACCTTGTACATCTGGAACACCAACTTCTATTTTCTTCTTATCCTGCTTCTCGAGCTTTGACTTGAGGTGCTCGATCTCTCCGCGCAGATCAGAAATGACATCTGTGTACTGTGCGATTCGATAGGAGACGTTCAGCAGGTTGCGCTTGACCTGGTAGAGAGGACATGTGGCCAAGGTCAGGTGTGGTGGGAGGCTCCCTGAAGGACAGGTTTGAGAGACATGTATAAACATGGCATGGTATAAACAAACTTCAAGACTGTCAGGGTGATGGTAAGCTTTCATTGCAACCTGACACAACCCAGAATCCCCTGCAAAGAGAGTCTCAGTGAGGGCTACTCTATACAGGGTTGGCCTGTGGGCATGGCTATGGTGAATGGTCTTAAGTTAATATTGATGTGGAGGACCAGCCCACTGTGGGTGGTCCCATCCCTAGGCAGGGTCCTGAACTGTGTTAGGAGTGGAGAACTGGAGCTGAACATAGGCAAGCAAGCAAGCAAGCGAGCGATTATGATGCATTAATCTCTCTCAGCTGTTGACTGTGGATGTGATGTGACTGGCTGTTGGGAGTCCCTGCTGCCCTGACCTCCCCATAGTGATGGACTATAACCTGGAATTGTGAGCTAAAACCAACTAGGAACTGGAGACAAGGCTCAGTGGTTAAGAACACTTGCTGCTCTTGTAGAGAACCTGAGTCTGGTTCCTAGTACCCATGCCAGGAGGTTCACAACTGCCGGTAACTCCAGCTCCACAAGATCAGACACCCTCTTTTGGCCTCTCTGGGCACCCGTATATATGTAGCATACACTCAAATGCCCACACGTATGAAATGAAAATTAAATGATAAATAAATAAATGAAATAAGTGAAAATAAATCTTAAAAAAAAAAGAGAGAGGCGGTGGCACACTCCTTTAATCCCAGCACTCAGGAAGCAGAGGCAGGTATATCTCTGTGAGTTCAAGGCCGGCCTGATCTACAAAGTGAGCTTCACAGTAGTCAGGGCTGTATAGTGAAACCTTGTCTCAAAAAATAAAAATAAAGAAAAACTAAATCCTTTCTCCTCTAAGTTGATTTTTGTCAGGATTTTTAAAAATATTTATAAGCTGGGCATGGTGGCGCACACCTTTAATCCTAGCACTTGGGAGGTAGAGGCAGGCGGATCTCTGTGAGTTCAAGGCCAGCCTAGTCTACAGAGTAAGTTCCAGGACAGCTGGGACTACAGGGAGACCCTGTCTCAAAAACACCAAAAAATAAATAAATGTGTGGTGGCACATGCCTTTAATCCTAGCACTTGGGAGGCAGAGGCAGGTGAATCTATGAGTTCAAGGCCAGCCTGGTCTACAGAGTGAGTTCCAGGACCGCTGGGACTACTGGGCGACCCTGTCTCGAAAAGACCAAAACATTTTTTTATTTTTATTTCATGTGTATGGGGGCTTTGCATGTATGTAAGTGCATCTATATTGTACAATGCCTTCAGAAGTCAAGGCTGGTTGTTAGTTGCCATATGGATGCTGGGAACAGAACGTGGGTCCTCTTCAAGAGAAGCCAGTACTCTCAGCAGCTGAGCCATCTCTCCATCCCCCTGTCAGGATGACTAGAATAAGAGGCGTCAACATTTTGACTGAGACATGCTGTCATTTGCAAATGTCTTGGGCCACATTCAGAGCTATCCTGGGTCACATGTAGCATGTGAGGGTGTATGTTAGACACATGGTAATGCTATTCAGCCTCAAAAGGGGAGGGAATTTTAATACTGCTATATCACAGATGAGCTTCAAGGACACTGGGCTCAGGGCATTCCAAACCAGACACAAAAGAAATTTCCTGTGTGATTCTGTTTCTACATATCTCCCAGAGAACTCAGGTTTCTGTGGTGAAAGCAGACTTATAACTCCTGGGGACTCACAGCAGGTAAAATGCACATTTTGGGAGCTAAAGGATGGCTCAGCAGGTAAAGTGCTTGCCACCCACCCTGAAGACCTAAGTTCAACCCCCTGAACCCACACAGAGGAAGGAGAGAAATGTCTTCTGACCTCTACTTGCTTGCCATGGCATGGGGGTACACAGAAATGCACACACACAACATACACATAACACACACGCATGCACACACACTAAACGTAATAAATTTTAACTGAAATTTTTGTTCCATGTATATGGCACCAAAATAAAAATCTTCAAATAAATTGGGCATGTTAGTGTATGCCTTTATTTCCAGTACACACAGGAGGGAGAAGCAGGCAGATCTCTGTGAGTTCAAGGCCAGCCTGGTTTATAGAGCAAGTTTCAGGACAGCCAGGGCTATATAGTAAAACCCTCTTTCAAAAAACAAAACAGGGGCTGGAGAGATGGCTCAGCAGTTAAGAGTGCCGACTGCTCTTGCAGAGGACCCGGGTTCGATTCCCAGAACCCACATGGCAGCTAAGAACCATCTTTAACTCCAGTTCCAGGGGAATCCGATGCCCTCTTCTGACCTCCAAGGCATTGCACGACATGGGTGCACCAACCTACATGCAGACAGTATACTCATACACATAAAAATAAATAAATAAATAAATAAATAAATAAATAAATAAAAAAAAACAAAATAAAAATTCAAATAATCCATCAATTTTTTAAAAAGCTCTTCATGAGTAACTAGCACTATTATTGTGGAGTAGGCATGCAGACATGTCTGCATGTATGGGGAGGTCAGATGCATGATCACATGGGTGGACATGTCTGAATGCATGGGGAGGGCAGATGCATGCTCACATGGGTGGACATGTCTGAATGCATAGGGAGGGCAGATGCATGCTCACATGGGTGGACATGTCTGAATGCATGGGGAGGGCAGATGCATGCTCACATGGGTGGACATGTCTGCATGCATGGGGAGGGCAGATGCATGCTCACGTGGGTGGACATGTCTGAATGCATGGGGAGGGCAGATGCATGCTCACGTGGGTGGACATGTCTGAATGCATGGGGAGGGCAGATGCATGCTCACGTGGGTGGACATGTCTGCATGCATGGGGAGGGCAGATGCATGCTCACGTGGGTGGACATGTCTGCATGCATGGGGAGGACAGATGTCAAACTCAAAGCCATTCCTCAGGCATTATCCATGTTGGTTCATTAGGGAGTTTTATTTCTGTTTTTCGTCTTTTCAAGACAAGGACTCTCTGTAGCCCCATCTGTCCTGGAACTCACTACATAGACCAGGCTGGCCTTGAACTCACAGAGATCCGCCTGCCTCTGCCTCCCAAGTACTGGGATTAAAGGCATGCGCCACCACACCTAGCCTACCTTGTTATTTTGAGACGGGGTCTCTCACTTTCCAGGAGTCATCAACTGAACTAAGCCGGACAGCCATAGAGCCCCAGGGATCTGCCCGTTTTCTCCTTTTAAAGCACTGGGGTTACAGACACAACACCCGGCGTTTTCTACATAAGTTCTGGGTATCAAACTCAGGTCCTCGTGCTTCCACAGCCTGTTTACCCACTGAGCCCTGTTCTCCCCAGCTCACTTACCCTCGTCTTGATGTTCTTCGCTCTATAGGCATAGAGCAGTGTGGTCCGTGACTCCTCAAAGCTGGTGCTGGCTGGGCTGATGTGGGCAATCATCACTGTGCGGCTGTTTCCTCCCAGGGCGTCCTGATCCATGGGAAATGGCAGAGTTGGGGTCATGGGAGCCATATGTCACACACCCACCACTGGCCCTAGGCTTCCCCCAGTACCACCAGAACTCTGGGAAGGGCAACTGACGCTAGAGAGCAGGGTGGGGCCAGTGCCTGAGGAGACAAACTTGAAGATGAAGTGGGTGCCCTCCAGGCCTCCCCGTCAGATGCCTTGATGAGAGTAGATTAGACTGAGAGGGCAGACATATAGAAAGAAACAAGTATCGCTCTTTCCATATTTGTTTGCGTTATAAGGAAGTGACAGCTTCCAGCTTGGTATAGAGAAGAGTTTTCTCATGTTAAAGCCATCCATGATAGAACAGGCAGTCTTGGGAAGGAAGTGAGCACCTTGTTGCAGGGAGCATGCAAGAAAAACTGGCCCATACTCAGAAGGCCCATACTTACACTAAAGGAGAAGTCAGGCATTAGCCAGATATGCTTTCCATGCAGTGCTTACTTCAGACACCTGGAAGGACTCTGAGACTCAGGCATGGGCCTCCGCACTGGCACTTAAACCTGGCGGCAGTGGCCTCCCCAACTTTCAGCCAGAGCACCCACCTTCAGCAGCCGTGTAAGTTTGCTGTCACGGAAGTTCACGTACTGTGCCCGGCTGCCGCCTTTCTCGCTGAGCGCATTGATGCAGTTACCCAGTGCCAGCAGTGAGCGGTTGATGTGCGCGCCCTCCTTCATCCTCTTGCCTCGGTTCTGGGTCTGAGCAGGAGAGGCCAGGCTGAACAGGAATGTGAGCCCTTTCCTACTGACAATATCTCCTCCTCATCCCCAAGGAGGGGACTGAAGCCCAGAGTGTGGGACTGGCCCTATCTGTCCTGGTGCTAAGAGGTTATGGTGGCCCAGAGACTGGAGACCAGCAATGAGTATTAGCCAGCCATTTGCAGACAAGAAGAGCTGATGGACAGGAGGATTACACTAACTGAGATAAACTGATTGGAGAGGCATCCCCTGCAGACAATACTGCTTATAACTAGAATCCCCCAGTGAGGGGCTGGGGTGTCGCTTAATGGTAGAACACCTGCCGCGACTACATCAAGTCTCTTAACTCTTTGGAACTGAGGCAAGGTACCTTATAGTGGCAGCCATCCCCTGCCCTCCTGGCTTCACCAAACCCAATGTTTTCTGTTAACACGCTGTATTTTATTTTTTTTTATTTTTTATTATTTTATTTTTAATTTTTAAAAAATATTTTGTCGGGTGTGGTGGCATACGCCTTTAATCACAGCACTCAGGAGACAGAGGCAGGTGGATTTCTGTGAGTTCAAGGCCAGCCTGGTCTACATAGTCAACTCCAGGCCAGCTGGAACTAAAGGGAGACCCTGACTCAAAAAGAACAAAAAAAAAATATTTTATAATTTTATCTGTATGAGTGTATAGCCTGCATGTGTGTAAGTGCACCCATGTTGTGAAATGTCCACAGAGATCAGAAGAGGGCATGGGACCCCCTAGAACTGGAGTTGCAGATGGTTGTTAGCCACATGTGGGTCTGAGAATTGAACCCAGATCCTTTGCAAGAGCAGACAGTGCTCTTAACCACTGAGCCATCTCTCCAGCCCCCAAAACATTGCATTTTATTTTTTTATTTTATTTTATTTTTTTTTTGGTCTTTTCGAGACAGGGTCTCCCTGTAGCCCCAGCTGTCCTGGAACTCACTCTGTAGACCAGGCTGGCCTTGAACTCACAAAGATCCGCCTGCCTCTGCCTCCCAAGTGCTAGGATTAAAGGTCTAAAACATTGCATTTTAAAGCAGTCTCAGTGAGCAGGCTCTGCTGGCTTCGGCAGCCTGGGCCTCAAGGGTAGGGCCAGGCCTAGCGCAAAGAGTGAATCAAGAGAAAAGCTATTAAATGGTCACTCAAATCAGAGGATAGACCACAACACAGGGAGAGATTAAGTGAGCCAGACTTTCCTGGGTTTAAAGTTATCCGTCCCAGTGTGGTAGTGCACGCCTTTAATGCCAGCACTAGGGAGGCAAAGGCAAGAGGATCTCTGTGAGTTTGAGGTCAGCCTGGTCTACATAGTGAGACTCAAAATAAAACAAAACAGCCAGGCGTGGTGGCGCACGCCTTTAATCCTAGCACTTGGGAGGCAGAGGCAGGTGGATCTTTGTGAGTTCAAGGCCAGCCTGGTCTACATAGTGAGTTCCAGGCCAGCTGGGGCTACAAAAGACCAAAAAATAAATAAATAAATAAATAAATAAATAAATAAATAAATAAATAAGATCAGGTTGATTATTTGATGTCTCTGATCTTGAAATCACTATGTAGCTGAGGATGGCCTTGAACTTCTCATCCTCCTCCCTCCAAAATGCTTGGATGTAGGTGTGGTCCACACTCAGTTTATACAGTTCCTCAGATGGAACTAGGGCTGTTCATGCAGGGCAAACACTCTACCACCGAGCCACATCCCCAGCCCCGTCTTGTTTTTTTTCAGACAGGGTCTCACCATGCTGCCCAGGCCCACCTCATCCTCTGGAGTGCTGGGACGCCAAGCACGCACCGCCACACCTGGCTGAGTCTGTTTATAGAGCGGGGACGGTGTCAAGCTGGAACGTCACCAGGGAGGCGTACAGGACTGTCAGCACCTCACCTCTCAGAGGTCCAGTAACACTGGGTCCAGTGCTACCTCTGTCAACTCCTTCCCTGGGCTGCCCTTAACCTGGTCCCCAGTCCAGAAAGAGTGCTCAGGCCACCACCTATGTGGGCCCAGAGCTGTTCCAAGTCCTGAAGAGCAGCTAGACAAGGACAGGTGCAGCTGTGCTCAGCCTGAGGGTGATGGACCCCAAATGAGAGATTGTAACGTCACCTGAAAGTGGGGAACTTCAGAGCCCTGTACCTGGGACGCACGCTCTGAGCCTGCCAGGTCGACCATGAAGAGCCTCCCAAGGCCCACTTCCTCAGTCAGGTCAGCGCCTCGACTCCTCTGGTGAACAGTGACCTGCAGTACCGCATGGGAACGGGATGACGTCTTGTTGGCAGCTGTGGGCTCCTGCGTGCGTTGCCGGTTACCTTTGGTGAGCAGATGCATGATCTGAGGACAGAGGGTGAAGCAGGCAGGTCACAGGCTGGAATGGCCATACTGCATTCTGCAAAGACCCAGAAAGGTGGCTCCGGGGTGGGACTCATGCCAGCATGAGGTGCTTAGTTAAATCAACTAACAGAGCAGGAGCTGCAGATTCTTCATGTGCACTCCCCTCTGCCCATGCTCTATTCATGATAGACATCACCAATGGATTGCTTATCTCTTTTCTTTTTAAGAATATTTGATTTATTATTTTTATTTCTTCTGTGTGTGAGTATATTACCTTCATGTATGTAAGTGCACCTGTGTCATACAATGGCCTTGGGGGTCAGAAGAGGGTGTTGATCCCCTGGAACTGGGGTCACAGATGGTTGTTAGCCACCATGTGGGTGCCTGGAACCAAACCCAGGTCCTTTGCAAGAGCAGCCAATGCTCTTAACCACTGATCCATCTCTCAAGCCCCTTCTTTTCTTTTCTTTAAAGACAAGGTGTTCAAAGCTGGGCGTGGTGGTGCACGCCTTTAATCCTAGCACTTGGGAGGCAGAGGAAGGCAGATCTTTATGAGTTCAAGGCCAGCCTGGTCTACAGAGTGAGTTCCAGGACAGCTGAGGCTACAAGGAGACCCTGTCTCAAAAAGACAAAAAAATAAAATAAAATAAAATAAAATAAAATAATAAAAATAAAAAATAAAATAAAGACAAGGTGTTCAGACTGGGCTCAAACTCACTATGTAACCAGGGATGAACTTGAACTTCTGAGCTTCCTGCCTCCAAGTCCTGAATGCTGGGGTTAGATGTAAGCCACCATGCCTGGTTTATGCAGTCCTGGAGATGAATTCCGGGGCTTCGTGCATGTCAGGCAAGCACCAACTAAGCTACATCACTAGCTCTACTTACCTCTTCTCCACAGAGCCCAGAGCTGCCCCAGACTCTCTCCGGGTCATAGCTCCAGGCAGATGTAGATCCACTGGGGATAGCAGCAAGGACAAACCCCATCTGCTATGCCAGCAGCTATAGAACCTGAGCAGCAAGTGTATCCTGGGCACCTGCTGTAGATACCCAGGCTGGAACTGCAGTGTGGACAGAGGGAGACCAGGAGCCTAGATGTATGATGTTCAGCAATGGGCAAAGCTGGGCGTGGTAACTCACACCTGTCGTCCCAACATTTGGGAGGCTGAGGCAGGAAGACTGCTGTGAGTTCAAGTCCAGCCTGGGCTTCATATTGAATTCCAAGCCAGCCTGGTCTACAGTGTGAAATCTTGCCTCAAAAACAAAATCCAGGGGCTGGAGAGATGACTCAGCAGTTAATAACACTTGTTGCCCTTCCAAAGGACCTGGGTTTAATTCCCAGGATGCACATGATGGCTAACAACTGTCTATAACTCCAGTTCCAGGGCATCTGACGTCCTCTTCTGGCCTCTGCAGGTCATTGCATGCCCATGATGCACTTACATGCATGCAATAAAATAAACATGTTACTTCCATACATACACATAAAATACACTTACATGCATACATATAAAATAAAGATAAAGATAATAAACTATTTTTTTTATCTTTTTGAGACACGGTCTCCCTGTAGCCCCAGCTGTCCTGGAACTCACTCTGTAGACCAGGCTGGCCTTGAACTCACAAAGATCCGCCTGCCTCTGCCTCCCAAGTGCTAGGATTAAAGGTCTAAAACATTGCATTTTAAAGCAGTCTCAGTGAGCAGGCTCTGCTGGCTTCGGCAGCCTGGGCCTCAAGGGTAGGGCCAGGCCTAGCGCAAAGAGTGAATCAAGAGAAAAGCTATTAAATGGTCACTCAAATCAGAGGATAGACCACAACACAGGGAGAGATTAAGTGAGCCAGACTTTCCTGGGTTTAAAGTTATCCGTCCCAGTGTGGTAGTGCACGCCTTTAATGCCAGCACTAGGGAGGCAAAGGCAAGAGGATCTCTGTGAGTTTGAGGTCAGCCTGGTCTACATAGTGAGACTCAAAATAAAACAAAACAGCCAGGCGTGGTGGCGCACGCCTTTAATCCTAGCACTTGGGAGGCAGAGGCAGGTGGATCTTTGTGAGTTCAAGGCCAGCCTGGTCTACATAGTGAGTTCCAGGCCAGCTGGGGCTACAAAAGACCAAAAAATAAATAAATAAATAAATAAATAAATAAATAAATAAATAAATAAGATCAGGTTGATTATTTGATGTCTCTGATCTTGAAATCACTATGTAGCTGAGGATGGCCTTGAACTTCTCATCCTCCTCCCTCCAAAATGCTTGGATGTAGGTGTGGTCCACACTCAGTTTATACAGTTCCTCAGATGGAACTAGGGCTGTTCATGCAGGGCAAACACTCTACCACCGAGCCACATCCCCAGCCCCGTCTTGTTTTTTTTCAGACAGGGTCTCACCATGCTGCCCAGGCCCACCTCATCCTCTGGAGTGCTGGGACGCCAAGCACGCACCGCCACACCTGGCTGAGTCTGTTTATAGAGCGGGGACGGTGTCAAGCTGGAACGTCACCAGGGAGGCGTACAGGACTGTCAGCACCTCACCTCTCAGAGGTCCAGTAACACTGGGTCCAGTGCTACCTCTGTCAACTCCTTCCCTGGGCTGCCCTTAACCTGGTCCCCAGTCCAGAAAGAGTGCTCAGGCCACCACCTATGTGGGCCCAGAGCTGTTCCAAGTCCTGAAGAGCAGCTAGACAAGGACAGGTGCAGCTGTGCTCAGCCTGAGGGTGATGGACCCCAAATGAGAGATTGTAACGTCACCTGAAAGTGGGGAACTTCAGAGCCCTGTACCTGGGACGCACGCTCTGAGCCTGCCAGGTCGACCATGAAGAGCCTCCCAAGGCCCACTTCCTCAGTCAGGTCAGCGCCTCGACTCCTCTGGTGAACAGTGACCTGCAGTACCGCATGGGAACGGGATGACGTCTTGTTGGCAGCTGTGGGCTCCTGCGTGCGTTGCCGGTTACCTTTGGTGAGCAGATGCATGATCTGAGGACAGAGGGTGAAGCAGGCAGGTCACAGGCTGGAATGGCCATACTGCATTCTGCAAAGACCCAGAAAGGTGGCTCCGGGGTGGGACTCATGCCAGCATGAGGTGCTTAGTTAAATCAACTAACAGAGCAGGAGCTGCAGATTCTTCATGTGCACTCCCCTCTGCCCATGCTCTATTCATGATAGACATCACCAATGGATTGCTTATCTCTTTTCTTTTTAAGAATATTTGATTTATTATTTTTATTTCTTCTGTGTGTGAGTATATTACCTTCATGTATGTAAGTGCACCTGTGTCATACAATGGCCTTGGGGGTCAGAAGAGGGTGTTGATCCCCTGGAACTGGGGTCACAGATGGTTGTTAGCCACCATGTGGGTGCCTGGAACCAAACCCAGGTCCTTTGCAAGAGCAGCCAATGCTCTTAACCACTGATCCATCTCTCAAGCCCCTTCTTTTCTTTTCTTTAAAGACAAGGTGTTCAAAGCTGGGCGTGGTGGTGCACGCCTTTAATCCTAGCACTTGGGAGGCAGAGGAAGGCAGATCTTTATGAGTTCAAGGCCAGCCTGGTCTACAGAGTGAGTTCCAGGACAGCTGGGGCTACAGGGAGACCCTGTCTCGAAAAGACCAAAAAAAAAAAAAAAAAGTAAATAGTGGAGAGGAGGAGAAAGAGGAGAAAGAAGGAGGAGAGGAAACCAGTCTGTAGGAAGGCTTGCGGCTGGCATTTATAAAGGAGCAGTCACCAGGCTAGCTAACGGATTCAGAGCCCAGCCAGCTTGGGTGGGCTGTGTGCCTGGGACACTGTTCTGGAAGGACTCAGGTCTGTATTTGGATACTGAGGAGAACGTGTGGGATGGATGGGTGAGGTCTGTCCTGAGCACTGCCCACAGAGATGCAGGGCACGGTGCAGGTACCTGGGATTCCCTCAGGCCAAGTCCAGATGCTCTTGGGACAGCACAGGGTGGACCTAGGAGCTCAAAGAAGAACTTCATGCACTAGGCTGTGACCCTCACCTCTTGCGCATTTGAGGTAGATACCTCCGTGATGCCTGCAATCTGGATGCTGCCTCTAGAATCTTCTCTCAGCTCCAGAAACCCAGAGGAAGGATTTAGGAGGTCACGGATGACTTCATTATAAATCTGCAGTGGAACAGAAAGGTCAGGACCAAAGAGCTTTGGTACAAAGAACCCCAAGGAAGCCTGTGTGCTGGAGACCCTGCATCCCAGGATGCGCTTCACATGGGCAGCAAGGCTGCTGTGATCCTGTCTAGACCCAAATGAGGCAGGAACTCTAGCTCACCTCCAGGTAAGACATGGACACGCTGTATTCCATGTTGTCCTGGGTATCCTCAATGGCCTGGAAGAGGTCAGTGAGGGTCTGCAGGTAGATGCCGGGCTCTGCATCCATGCCCAGCATCGTGTGGGTCTTCCCTGCACCTGTGGGAGGGTGGGGTCCCAGAGGTAGGCTCGGGCATGGTGCGCATTAAGAGGATTGACAAGCTATGCAGGGTTCTCTATAAGGGAGGCCTCACTGACCCCCCCCCCACTTTGTCCCATGAAAGAGGGGATGGGTATGGGATGTGCTTCCTACTAAGCCCAGCGTGTGACTGACCAGTGCTAGGTGAGTAAATAAAACAGATAGATGCCCCTGGGTGTGGCTAAGTGCTCCCGGCATCTGTGAGGCCATCTACACAGCAGACAGGGTGCTGGCTTTAGTCCTGACTGTCTGTGAGTCTAGTTTCCAAGGACAAGAGAAGTGACTTCATTCTGTAGACCAGGGCCAGGCCAGCACTTCCTACTGAGCTATGCCTCTGCCTTTTTTCTTTTCTTTCCCTTTTTATTTTGAGATAGACTTTCTGTAGGTAGCCCAGGCTGGCCTAGAACTTTTAATCTTCCTGTCTCAGCCTCTCAAAGAACTAGGATGACAGGTGGGTGCCACCTGGCTGCAAATATTTATTGAGCCCAAGTCTTAACTTTAGAGAAGAAATCTCTGGTTCTCCTGGGCAGAAAAATGCAGGCTTGGGTTGAATGCTAGAGTTGCTCTGCTGGCTGTGACCCTGGGGAAGTTTCCAGAATCACCCCAGCAGGCTACAGAGTCCAGAGGACAGCATCAGATCCCCTGGAGCTGGAGTTACTGGCAGTTACCAGTTGTCAAACCTAAGCATTGGGAACTGAACTTGGGTCCTCTGGAGCAAGTATTCTTTTTACATATTTATTTATTTATTATAAATACAAGTGTTTTACCTGCGTGTATTTAAGTACACTATATGCATGCAGTGCTTGCAGAGGCCAGAAGAGGAAATCAGATCCCCTGGAACTGGACTTATGAACAGTTGTTAGCAGCCATGTGGATGCTGGGAATTGAACCTGGGTCCTCTGCAAGGACCAATGAGCCATCTCTCCAGACCCCTGAGCTCTCTTTTCTTACATGAGAGGAGGGGTCATGTTAACCTTTGAGAGCAGCTGAGATGATGAAAGCCCAGTACATGGAGCTGAGGATGCGGCTCAGTGGGTAGAGTGCTTGCCTAACACGCACAAAGCCTTGGGTTCCATCCCCAGCACTGCATAAACCAGACGCTGGTGATGTACACCTGTAACTGTAGCTCTTGGGAGGTGGAGATGGGAAGACAGCAGGAGTTGGGGGTTATCCTTGGCTACATTGTGAGTTTGAAGCTAACCTATGCTACATGAGACTGTGTCTTCAAAAAAAGGGAGGATTCTGCTGACACCAAGCCCTTTCCTCCCAGGGACATTGCCCGACCAGGTACCTGAGGGGCCATAGGCAAACACTGTTGCATTGTATCCAGAGATGACGCCCTCCACTAAATGCTGGATGGTGGCACAGTATACATCTTCCTGCAGACAGAAAGACAGTCAAAGGAAAGGACAACATGAGTCAGAGGACCTACTGCTTAGAAAAAACAGGAAGAAGAGGTCAGCAGATGAGCTGCCTTCTACACACACAAGAAAATGGCTGCCTTCTGTATACACAGAGACACCACAGGAAAGTGAGTTGCCTTCTGTATACACAGAGACACCCACAAGAAAATGGCTGCCGGGGCTGGAGGGATGGCCTAGCGGTTAAGAGCGACGACCGCTCTTGCAGAGGACCCGGGTTCGATCCCCAGCACCCACATGGCGGCTGAGAACCGTCTGTGACTCCGGTTCCAGGAGAACTCCAGTTCCAGGGGAATCCGAGACCGTCTTCTGACCTCCGCGGCATCGCACGACACGGGTGCNGCAGGCATTTACATACATATGCACTTACATGCATGCAAATAAAATAAACATTTACTTCTATACATACACATAAAATAATTTTTTTTTAAGTTAAATAAAATAAATAAAGATAATAATAAACTATTTTTTTATCTTTTGAACACGGCTTCCCTGAGCCCCAGCTGTCTTGGAACTCACTCTGTAACCAGGCTTGGCCTTAGAACTCACAAAGATCCGCCGCATGCCATCTGCTCCCAAGTGATAGGATAAAGGCGTGCGCCACCACGCCCGGCACTATAATAAACTGATTTATTTTTATTTTTAAATAAATATTTATTAAAAATCCCAGGAACCCATGGCATAGTGGGTGATGCCTTAGTACCAGTACTCATGAAGGCAGAGGCAGAAGGATCTCGTGAGATTGAAGCCAGCTTGTCAACAGTAGCAAGTTTTTAGGCTAGCTGGAGCTACACAGTGAGACCCTGTCCTCAAAAAAAAAAGAAAAAAGGGGGAGGCTGAAGTTTGTGGGAAGTAACTAGCCCTGACTTTATCATATTGACGAGGAGGCAAAGCCACGCTTGGCTACTACAGACGAGACCCAGGTTTGATCCCAACACCCACACGGTTTGAACTAACAACCATCCTGAACTCCAGTTCCAGGGAATTAGACGCCTCTTCTGACCTCTGGTGAGAGGCACTATAATTAAGACACAGGTGCTGCACATGCATGCAGCAATATACTCATACACATGAAAAAAAAAAAAAAATAAATGGAATATTGTAGAAACAAACCTTGGCTTGGAGATGGCCCAGTAGTAATAGCTTATTGTCACAGGCATGAAGATGAGTGCTGGATCCCAAAGAACCTATGTTTTTATCATTTAAAAAAAAAAAAAAAAAAAGGCAGGGGGGGGGGGGGGGTTGTTGGAGAGATGGCTGAGTGGTTGGTTGCTCTTGCAGATGACCGGGTTTGATTCCCAGCCGCCACATGGCAGCTAACAACCATCAATTAACTCCAGTTCCAGTTCAAGAGGACATCAACGTAACCTTCTTCTGGCCTCTTTGAGCATTGCACAACAAGAGATCTGCAACTTAAGCAGGAACAAAAACATTCAATACAATAAAATTAAATAAAAAATTTTTTATTAAAAAGCCAGGCCAAAGTGGCAAAGTATTTGTATCCCATGTTGGGGATAGCAGAGACAGCAAGGGGTTGTTGGGCAGCCATCCTGCACCCCCAATGGTGAAAGCTCCCAGCCAGTGAGACCCTGCCTCAAAGGACAAGGTAGACAGCCCCTGAGAATGACAGCAAAGAGTGTTACCTTGCTTTTCCACGATACACACAATTAACACACACACACACACAAACATACACACACACACATCACACCACACAACACACAGAAACAGCGGACAGAGACAGAGAAGAGATAGAGAAAAAATTGCTAGGAGCGCTCCCAACCAAGCTCTTAAGAGATAGAAGAAAAAAGGCAAGAAGGTCTTGCCCAACCAGCCCTCAAAGACAAAGAACCAGATTGCTAGAGCTGCTGCTCCGCCAGGCATCATTAGGAATGGGAAACTACGCTCTCAAAGGAAGCCATGGAAACTCCTGGAGCAGCCAGGAGGCCCAGCCAGAGCTCCTAGAAGCCCACCTTCTGAATAGTCCAAACTCAGAAGAAAGAGAAGAAAAGGGCCAGGAAAGTGGACTGGCGCGGGGAGACCTAGGCTTGTCGACCACATGGGATAACAGTAAGGGAAGAACTAGGCACCTGTGCCAGCACAGTCCTCTATCTTCTATGCAGTATGCACGCAATGCACACATGGACACAGGACACACAGACACACACAGACAACACACACCAAATAAATAAATAGGTAAAATACGGGCATGGTGCACCCTTAATCCTAGCACTTGTGAGGCAGAGCAGGCTCAGATCTTTGTGAGTTCAAAGGCCAGCCTGGTCTACAAGAGTGCCAGACAGCTGGGCTACAGGGAGACCCCCTGTCTCGAAAAGACCAAAAAAAAAAAAAAAAAATGTAAATAGTGCGAGAGGAGGAGAAAGAGGAGGAAAGAAGAGGAGAGGGAAACCAGTCTGTAGGTAGCTTGCCGTAAAGCATTAATAAAGGAAGCAGTCACCAGGCAGCAAACGGATCAAGACCCAAGCCAGCTTAGGGGGGCTGATAAAAATTGCTGCCTGGGACACTGTTCTGGAAGGACTCAGGTCTGTATTTGGATACTGAGGAGAACGTGTGGGATGGATGGGTGAGGTCTGTCCTGAGCACTGCCCACAGAGATGCAGGGCACGGTGCAGGTACCTGGGATTCCCTCAGGCCAAGTCCAGATGCTCTTGGGACAGCACAGGGTGGACCTAGGAGCTCAAAGAAGAACTTCATGCACTAGGCTGTGACCCTCACCTCTTGCGCATTTGAGGTAGATACCTCCGTGATGCCTGCAATCTGGGATTGCTGCCCTAGAACTTCTCTCACATCCAGGAAACCCAGAGGAAGGATTAGAGACGTACGGATGATTCATATTAAATCTGCCGTGGAACAAAAAGGTCCCAGGACCAAAAGAGCTTTGTACAAAAACCCAAAGGAACCGGTGTACTGAGACCCTGCATTCCCAGGATGCGCTCCATGTCGGCAGCAAGCTTGCTGTGACCTGTCTTAGACCCAAAATGAGGCATGGAACTCTAGCTCACCTCCCAGGTAAACATGGACACGCCTTAATTCCAATGTGTCTGGTATCTCAATTCGGCCTAGGAAGAGTTCATGAGAAGAGTCTGTGCGGGTAGATGCCGGGTCCTCTGCATCCCATGCCTAGCATCGATTGGGTCTTCCCTCAGCCTAGTGGGCGTAGCGTGTGTTCTGGAATGTCCCCCAGAGTGTAGGCATCGGCATGCCTGGCGCATCAACAGAGAGATTGACAAAGGTCAGGCAGAGGCAGAGGATTCTCTAAAGAGGCCCACTGACCCCCCCCCCATTTTACCCATGAAAGAGTATGGGTATGGGATGTCGCTTCGCTACTAAAGCCCAAAGCGTGTGAGATGACCACGTGCTAGGAGTTGGAGTACATTAACAGACAATAGACTGCCCCTGTACTGCATACAAGCACGCAATTTGTTTTTTCTAATTCTGTTTTTCCCTCTGGTCAGTCTAGTTTTTATTTTGGCCATCTACACATTTTATTTTTTTTGTGCTGGCTTTTTGTCTTTTTTTTCTGACTGTCGTAGTCTAGTTCCGAAGGACAAGAGAAGACTTCATTCTATTAGACCAGGCTAGGCCAGACTTCCACTGAGCCGTATTGCCTCTTGCCTTTTATTCTTTCTTTCCCTTTTATTTGAGATAGACTTTCTGAAGGTAGCCCAGGCTGGCCTAGAACTTTTAATCTTCCTGTCTCAGCTCTCTAAAGAACTAGGATGACAGGTGGGTGCCACCTGGCTGCAAATATTTATTGAGCCCAAGTCTTAACTTTAGAGAAGAAATCTCTGGTTCTCCTGGGCAGAAAAATGCAGGCTTGGGTTGAATGCTAGAGTTGCTCTTCTGGCTGATTGTACCCTGGGAGGAAGTTTCCAGAATCACTCCCCAGCAGCTACAACCATCAGGAGACAGCATCAGATCCCCTGAGCTGGAGTTACTGGCAGTTACCAGTTGTCAAACCTAAGCATTGGGACTAAACTTCGGGTCTCTGGAGCAAGTATCTTTTTACATATATTTATTATTATTAAAATACAAGTGTTTACCCTGCCGTGATTTAATACCACTATAGGCATGCATGCTTGCAGGGCCAAAAAGGAACAAATCCCTGAACTGGACTTCGATGAACAGTTGTTAGCAAGCCATGTGGATGCTGGGAATTGATCCAGGTCCTCTGCAAGACCAAATGAAGCCATCTCTCAGAACCCCTGATGCCTCTTCATCTTACCATGAGAGGGGTAAGGGGCATGTAACCTTTGAGAGCAGCTGAATGATAAACCAGTCAGACATGTAGCTGAGGATAAGCGATCAGGGTATTAGATGTTGCCTAACGCACAAAAGCCTTTGGTTCCATCCCAGCACTGCATAAACCAGACGCTGGTGATGTACACCTGTAACGATACTCTTGGAAAGGCTGAGAGGAGTAAAGACAGCGATTGGAGAGGGGTATCTTGCACTTTTGAGTTTTGAATGCTAACCTACACATGAGATCTGTATTTAGTCTTCAAAAAGAGAAAAAGGCGAAGGATTCTCTGACACCAAGCCCTTCCCCCAGAACATTGCTCCATCCGACCCACGTACTAGGGGCCATAGCAAACACGTTGCCATTGTATCCAGAGAGACCCTCTCCACTAAAATGCTGAATGTGTGCACAGTAACATCTTCCTGCAGACAGAAAGACAGTCAAAGGAAAGGACAACATGAGTCAGAGGACCTACTGCTTAGAAAAAACAGGAAGAAGAGGTCAGCAGATGAGCTGCCTTCTACACACACAAGAAAATGGCTGCCTTCTGTATACACAGAGAAACCCACAGGAAAGTGAATGCCTTCTGTATTCACAGAACACCCACAAGAAGTAATGGCTGCCGGGGGGAGGGTGTGCCTAGCGGGTGTAAAGGAGCGAACGACCCGGCTCTGCAGAGACCCGGGTTCGATCCCAGCCCCCACATCGCGCTGAGAACGTCTGTGACTCCAGCTTCCAGCGAGAACTCCAGTTCAGGGGGAATCCGAGACCGTCTTCTGACGTCCGCGGCACGGCACGACACGGAGTGCGATGACCTGCTGCAGACAATACATTCATACACATAAAAATAAATAAATAAATAAATAAAATAAAAATTTTTTAAAAAAAAAAAAAAAAAGGAAAATGGCTGCCCTTCTGTATCCCAGAGACACCACAGGCGAAATGCTGCTCTCTGTATACACAAGACACCACAAGGGGAAAATGGCGTGCCTCTTGTACACAGACCCCACAGGAAAAGGAGCTGCTCATATCGTCTAGTATACACAGAGACACCCACCGGGAAAAAAATGGCTGTCCTTCTGGATACACAGAACACCACCTGGGAAATGGTGCCTCTGTATACACAGAGACACCCATGGGAAAATGAGCTGCCTTCTGTATACACAGAGACACCCACAGGAAAATGAGCTGCCTTCTGTATACACAGAGACACCCACAGGAAAACGGCTGCCTTCTGTATACACAGAGAAACCCACGGGAAAATGGCTGCCTTCTGTATACACAGAGACACCACAGGAAAATGAGTTGCCTTCTGTATACACAGAGACACCACAAGAAAATGGCTGCCTTCTGTATACACAGAGACACCACAGGAAAATGGCTGCCTTCTGTATACACAGAGACACCCACAGGAAAATGAGCTGCCTTATCGATAATACCACGATACAACCCAACTTCAGAGAGAATATGATCTTCGCCTTCATGTAATACACGAGACATCCACACAGGAAAAGCTACCTTCTGTTAGTAAAACAGAGAACACCCACAGGAATCATGGCGACCTTCTGTATACACAGAGACACCACAGGAAAGTGAGTTGCCTTCTGTATACACAGAGACACCCACAGGAAAACGGCTGCCTTCTGTATACACAGAGACACCCACAGGAAAATGGCTGCCTTCTGTATACACAGAGACACCCACGGGAAAATGGCTGCCTTCTGTATACACAGAGACACCCACGGGAAAATGGCTGCCTTCTGTATACACAGAGACACCCACAGGAAAATGAGCTGCCTTCTGTATACACAGAGAAACCCACAGGAAAATGAGCTGCCTTCTGTATACACAGAGACACCCACGGGAAAATGGCTGCCTTCTGTATACACAGAGACACCCACAGGAAAATGGCTGCCTTCTGTATACACAGAGAAACCCACAGGAAAATGAGCTACCGTCTGTATGAGCAAGAGACACCCACGGAAAATGGCTCCTCTGTATACACAGACACACCTATTGATGGGAAATTGAGTGCCCGTATACACAGAACCCCACGGGAAGAGTGAGCGCCTTCGAATACGTCAGAGACACCCACGGAAAGTGGTGCTGCCTCTGGATTACGCAGAACACCCATTGAGGAAAATGGCTGCCTTCTGTATACATGGAGACACCCACAGGAAAATGGCTGCCTTCTGTATACGCAGAGACACCCACAGGAAAATGAGCTGCCTTCTGTATACACAGAGACACCCATGGGAAAATGAGCTGCCTTCTGTATACACAGAGACACCCACGGGAAAGTGAGCTGCCTTCTGTATACACAGAGACACCCACGGGAAAATGGCTGCCTTCTGTATACACAGAGACACCCACGGGAAAGTGAGCTCCTTCTGTACACACCATGCACCACAGGGAAAAGAGCTGCCTCTTATACACAGAGACACCCACGGGAAAAATGGCTGCCTTCTGTATACACAGAGACACCACAGGAAAATGAGCTGCCTTCCACATCACACAGGGACATCAAAAGAAAAAAAACGCGAGGAGGAGAAGGTAGGAGGAGGAGGAGTGAAGAGAGGAGAGGAGGAGGAAGGAGGAGGAGAGGAGGGACCTGGTGCTAGAAGCCACTGCGAAAATCGTAGCTAGGACAGGCTGGAGAATAAGATAAGAATAGCGCAGGAGGACACTTTATCCCAGCACCTAAGAGGCAAGAGGCTGGCAATTCGTGAGTTTGAGGGTCAGCCATAGTCTACACAGCAAGTCCAGGTCAGCCAGGAAATTAAAATGAGACCATATCTTTTTTTTTAATTTTGTGGTCTTTTTGAACAGGGTCTTCCCTTTTTCAGTCCCACTGTTCCCATAGAACTCACTCTGTTGACCAGGCTGGCCCTAGAACTCACAAAGACCAGCTGAGACCAGTATCTTAATCATAAGACAATACTAATTAGACAGGGGCGTCGGTGGCGCGCTTTAATCCAGCACTTGGCAGACAGAGGCAAGTGGATCTTAGGAGTTGAAGGCCAGCCGATCTACATAGAGAGCTCCAGGGCATCTGGGACCAAAGGGAGACCCGCGTATAAAAAAGTAATAATTAAAATAATAATGAGACAAAATAAAATAGAATTCTGGGGCCAGATAGGTGGTACACCGCCTTTAATCTAGCACTTGGGGGAGTGCAGAGGCAGGCAGATCTTTGTAGGTTCAAGCCCAGCCGGGTCGTACAGAGTACATTCCAGGACAGCTGAGGCTACAGGGAGACTCTCTCGAAAATACACAAAAAAAAATAAAAAAAAAAAAAAAAAAAAAAAAAAAAAAAAAAAAAAAAAAAAAAAAAAAAAAAAGAAAGAAAAATAGAATTCTGGGGCCACCGACAGGGGTCCTGACACAGGCTAGGGACTAGGCACCATCATTCCCAGGGCTCCTGCAGCCATTGAGAGATTGAGATGTGAGTGAACAGCAGCATTAGCATTCCATGGAGATCATCAGGAGCCCCCTTCACAGGACAAAATTTGAGTGGGGTAGAGAGTGAGGATGAGTGACATGGCTACGTGCAGGTAGTGAGCCTCCTGCCCACAGGGGAGTTCAAGGAGGGACACTTGGGGCTGGTGAGAGAGGTGGGAGTTTCAACTGGCTTGGCCACCTACAGTCCCCTCTGCTCCACCTTCCTGGTGTCCACTCTGAGCCCTGATTTCCATCTGTGGAGCTTGGCACAGCCCTGGTTGCTCAGAGCTCCCCTGGGCCGGGCAGAGAGCCATCAAAGCCCTCCCTCCCTGTGCCTGCAGACAGGAAGAGGCTGGGTCAAAATCTGGGCTCTGAGTGCGTGGTAGGACCTCAGGTATCCTGGAGTGGCCTCACACTCCCAGTGTAGCTGAGGGTGACCCTGAACTATTTTGTGGATCGCAGGTGTGTGCCACCCTACCCCATTAGAAGAAGGAAGTCTTTCTGTTCATCTTCTGAGGTTGCTGTGAAGCTGGCACTGGACATGGGGCCTCTATCATAGCACTTGGCATGGGGCAGCTTGCTGACGAATAGGTCCCTCCAAACTATGAGCTGTTGTGAGCTTAACCATGAGAAAAGCCGCTGTGCTCAGATAGCGGCTGGGTGTCAGCTCTGCTTTCCTTCAGACAGCCGCTTCCTGAACGGAGGAGGAGCATGTGTCCCCAGGAGGCGTCCTTACTGGGACACTGACCCTGTTCTTGACATGAGAACGGCCACTGAGAATGGCCACTTCACCAAGGTCCTGAGACTGTCTCCTTCCCCTTGATCTTGACCAGCCTTGGAGACTGGCTTGAACAGCCGGTGTCAAGACAGGCCATGCCACACATGGGGAGGACTCTCAGGAGGCTCCTGCTGGCCCATCTGAAAAGAAGCTGGGGCCTCAGGAAGAAGGAAGGCCCAGGTGGGTCCTCCAGTGGAGATGCCAGCCAGCCCCGCTGACGACCAAGCAGGGGACCATCCAGTCATAGGTTCAGCAGAGCCTCTGATAACAACAGCCCACCTGTGTCCATGGCAGCGAATCCCAGTCCAGGCCACATGGTGCTGGACTGATAACAGGGAGACTGTTGCATAGGCCCGGGGCCGGGCTTCTTTGAAGAAGGGAGTCTGGATTTTGTCTTGATTCCCCTACAGCCTGGGCACTGCCACTCCTCCAGCCCCCCTGCCCAGCACCATGTTCCTTCCAGCAGCGTCACTCCTGCCCTTCCACCTCAGATCTCTGGACTAGCTTTCTAATCCAGACTAGCTTAATTCTCTAGAGTAGGTTGTTTGACCCTCCACAGCCTCTCCCCACCCATCTTTCCCCCGGCTTCCTGATCCACTAGACACAAGCCAGCATCCCTACTACCTGATAAGTCACCCTGCCCACTGCTCCACTCTCCCACCACCCCTCGACCCTATCTCCCTTCTAGCTTGGGCCCAGGCCCGCCATTGCTCTTTTGCCTCAGGTCTCTGGACTCCCCTCTGAGTCAGACCTGCCCACTGAGTCCTGATCTCTTGCAGCCAGACTAGGTCAATTCTCCAGCTTCCTCTGCTGGTCCCTCCACAGCCTGTCCCCACCACCATCTTGCCCTTGGCTTCACTCCTGATCTGCCTGCCTACTACCCTGTGAGAACCTGAAGCACACACCGATTAACTCTTCATACCTGTGCAAAGATCAACCAAGCTGCATCAACAACATAAACAGAAACAAATTTCAGCTAAACAAAGAGGAATAGAATTTCCTGTTGGACCCACAACCAACAAAAA
Source organism: Rhizomys pruinosus (assembly GCA_009823505.1). Lineage (NCBI taxonomy): Eukaryota > Metazoa > Chordata > Mammalia > Rodentia > Spalacidae > Rhizomys > Rhizomys pruinosus. The sequence continues at coordinate 2,755,302 of VZQC01003171.1, read as the reverse complement.
ACAGCCACATGCCAAAATGGCAATGCAAAATCACAAATAATAGGAAAAACCAAGAGAATGTCCGCAACAAAACCCACCAGTCCCACAGAAGTATACTACAATGAGAATCAACCCAAGGAACCCCACAATGCAGAATTAGAAAAAAAAAATCATAAACATGATCAAAGAACTTAAAACACACAGAAAGAACTCAAAGAGGATAGGCATAAACTTGTGACAGCATGGCAAGAGAATACAATTATGCAGTTGAATTTAATAACAAAAGCAATTCAGGACTCGAATAGTGAATTCGCAAAAGAGATAGAAATATTGAAGGAAATCCAAGATGAAATGAGGATGGAACTGAAAATTCAATAAGTCAATTTGCAACAACAGGAGAAAGCCTCACAAGCGGAATGAATGAAACTGAGAACAGAACATCAAGAGCGGATGACAAAACTGAAGACCTGGATTTCTTAAGCAAAGACTTAAAAAAATTTAAATAAAGTAATGGAATAAGCAGGAAATGTAAGGACACCATGAAAAGACCAAATCTATGCATCATAGGCAAACAGGAAAGAGAAGAATCTCAGCCCAGGAGCATTCAATGGGATTGCAGAAGAAAACTTCCCTATAGTTAAGGAAAGATATATTTATACAGATTCAAGAAGCATAGAACACCACTTAGACGGGGACCAGAACAGAAACTTGCCTGTATCACAGAGTTTACTAAATGTTCAGGACACAGAGAGGGCACTGAAAGCTGCTAGAGAAAAACAAGTTATGTGTAAAGGAAAACCCATCAGAATAGCAGATGACTCTTCATTGCAAACTACAAAAACCAGAGCCTGGACCAAAGTATTTCCAGTTCTAAATGATCCAGGATGCCAACCCAGAATACTTTACCCAGCAAAATTATCTATCATAGTCAAAAAAGAACGGAAATTTTCTGTGACACAAATAGGCTGAAAGAATTCGTGTCCACCAAACCAGCTTTCCAGAGAATACTGGAAGCAATACAAAGGACTGAAGATAGGAATGACTGTATCCAAGAAGTTACAGCAAGAAAACAAAGGAAGGTATAATTACAGAAACACTAAATAGGACCAAGAATACAAACAAATTAAAATGACAGTAATCAAGACACATCTTTCAATAATAACTCTAAATATCAATGGCCTCAACTCCCTCCTCAAAAGACACAGGGTAGTGGGGCTGGAGAGATGGCTCAGCAGCTAAGAGCATGGACTGCTCTTGCAGAGGACCCAGGTTTGATTCCCAGCACCCACGTGGCGGCTAAAAACCATCTTTAACTCCAGTTCCAGGGGAATCTGACGCCTGCTTCTGACCTCTGTGGCACTGCACGACATGGGTGCATCAATCTACATGCAGACAGTACACTCACACACATAAAAAAAAAAAAGGAACAAGGGCTGGAGAGATGGCCTAGCAGTTAAGAGTGCCGACCACTCTTACAGAGGACCCGGGTTCGATCCCCAGCACCCACATGGTGGCCGAGAACCATCTGAAACTCCAATACCAGGAGAACTCCAGTTCCAGGGGAATCCGACACCCTCTTCTGACCTCTGCAGCATTGCACGACACGGGTGCACAAACCTACATGCAGACAGTACATTCATACACATACAGAAATAAATAAAGTTAATAATAAAAAAAATTTTTTTAAAAAGAAACAAAATCCAGCTGGGCGTCCTGTCACACACCTTTAATCCCAGCATTTGGGAGGCAGAGAGGCAGGCAGATCTCTCTGAGTTCAAGGCCAGCCTGGTCTATAGAGCGAGTTCTAGGCCAGCTGGGGCTACAGGGAGACCCTGTCTCAAAAAGATGAAAGAAAGAAAGAAAGAAAGAAAGAAAGAAAGAAAGAAAGAAAGAAAGAAAGAAAGAAAGGGAAAGAAAGAAAGGGAAAGAAAGAAAGAAAGAAAGAAAGAAAGGAAGAAAGAAAGAAAGAAAGAAAGAAAGAAAGAAAGAAAGAAAGAAAGAAAGAAAGGGAAAGAAAGAAAGAAAGGAAGAAAGGAAGAAAGAAGAAAAATAAAATCCATCTTTTTGTTTTCTTCAAGAAACTCATCTCACCTTCAAGGACAGGCACTACCTTAGGGTGGAAGGATAGAAAAACATATTCAAAGGAAATGGCTTTAAAAAGCATCAGGTGTTGGGACTGGAGAGATGGCCTAGTGGTTAAGAGCACCGACTGCTCTTGCAGAGAACCCAGGTTTGATCCCCAGCACCCACATGGCGGCTGAGAACCATCTTTAACTCCAGTTCCAGGAGAATCTGAGAATCCAACACCCTCTTCTTTTTTTTCTTTTTGGTTATTTTTGAGACAGGGTCTCCCTTTAGTCCCAGCTGGCCTGGAGCTCACTCAGTAGACCAGGCTGGCCTTGAACTCACAGAGATCCGCCTGCCTCTGCCTCCCAAGTGCTAGGATTAAAGGTTTGCACGCCGGATGTGGTGGCACACGCCTTTAATCCTAGCACTTGGGAGGCAGAGGTAGGCTGATCTCTGTGAGTTCAAGGCCAGACTGGTCTACAGAGTGAGTTCCAGGACAGCTGGGGCTACAGGGAGACCCTGTCTCAAAAAGACCAAAAAAATAAAAAAATAAAAAAAAAATAAAGGTTTGCACCACCACGCCCAGCTCCGACACCCTCTTCTGACCTCTGAGGTATTGCATGACACGGGTGCACAGACCTACATGTAGACAGTACATTCATTCACATAAAAAATAAATAAAATTTTTAAAAAATTAAAAAAAAGATGCATCTGGTGTTGCAATTCTATTATCCAACACAATAGGGTCACTTTGTTCTAATCAAAGGAACAACTGACCATGAAGATATTACAATCATGAACATATATGCACCAAACTCTGATGTATCCAATGTGACAAGAACAATACTATTAGATTTTAAAACACAGATTAACCCCAACTCAGTAATAGTAAGTGACTTCATAACCCACTATCTCCAATATACAGGTCAACTGGACAAATAATAAACAGAGACACATCTGAATTAAATGATATCTTACATTAAATGGACCTAATGGACATCTACAGAACACTCCACCCAAACACCAAATATACTTCCTATTCAGCATCCCATACAAGCTTCTCTAAAATTGACCACATATTGGAGGACAAAATAAGCCTCAACAAATACCAAAAAAAAAAAAAGAAGTAATTCCATGCATTTTATCAGACCACAATGCAATAAAGGTTAAAATAAATAAAAAAGTAACTCTAGTAAGTACAAAAACTCATGGAAATTAAACAACAGACTCCTAAATGATGAATGCGTCAAAGAAGAAAAAGTATTCTTGGATCTAAATAAAAATGCTGGGCGTGGTGGTGCATGCTTCTAATCCCAGTACTTGGGAGGCAACAGGCAGATCTCTGCAAGTTCCAGGACAGCTGGTGCTCTAGGGAGACTCTGTCTCCAAAAAAAAAATTTTTTTTTAAAGAAGTGCAGCAGCCAGGCGTGGTGGCGCACGCCTTTAATCCTAGCACTCAGGAGGCAGAGGCAGGCGGATCTTGGTGAGTTCAAGGCCAGTCTGGTCTACAAAATGAGTTCCAGGACAGCTGGGGCTACATGGAGACCCTGTCTCAAAAAGACCAAAAAAAAAAAAAAAAAAAAAAAAAAGAGAAAAGAAGCGCAGAGTCTTCTGGGTATGGTGAAACACCTCTAATCCCAGCACTGCCCCGTCCTCCCAGCAAATATAAACCCAAAGCACTGTAGAGACTCTCAGACCTGCTGAGCTATCTGGAAAGGATGCCCTCCCACTTGTCCAGCTACCTGCAGTTTCCACTCCAGGGGTCCAGCCTTCCCGAGCTGTCACTCATGCTGGGGTGGCTTTGGGGATGCAGCTGTCTTGGAGTCATTTCTGCCTCTCTAAGTGACCCAATGACTCACTGGTTCACCATGTTGCACTTTGGTGGTGGTGTTACTGTAGTCTGGCGTCAGTTCTCGATCTGGAGTAAGTATATGCTTGTTCACATTTCCCCAGGAATAGTGTCACCCTGCACAATATACAGCCTCCACCTCCATCTCCGCCTCTGTCCTTGTGACAGTGCTCAGCCCAGATGTCCCTTCACAGAGAGGTGCTTGCTGGCTACCATGCGGTGCTTGGTAAACAAATGTGCTAGGTTCTCCCCTGCCTTACTGCCCTGTGGGCAGGCCTGGGTTTTATCCTTCCACATGTGCATTGAAAGAAGTGGTGAACAAACTCCAGAGACGCCCCCAAGGCCGGAGCCAGTGCCTGGTGTGTGCATGTGCCTTGTGTATCCCTGTACGCTCAACCTCAGGGATGTGTGTTTTCTGTCTACAGCCCCCTTGCTCTTCAAGAAGACCCTGAGGAAGAAAAAATGAGACAGCTGACACCCAGGCCCAAGGGACCACGGGACTTTGAGGCAGATGGGGGTGCACACCTGAGATGCATGCTGGTCAAACACAGTGTCAAAAATGAAGGTGCGCTCCCGGGAGCGGTGCCCACGCAGGGGGTCCTCCAGGTCCTCGCTGGGATCCATGAGCACAACCACCTTGGAACAAGAAGACAAGGGATTGGGAGGCAGGCCAGACCCCTGTGAAAACCCTAGCTACACCCAGGACAAGGATGGGGCCAGGTGGCATTTCTTTCTTTCTCTCTCTCTCTCTCTCTCTCTCTCTCTCTCTCTCTCTCTCTCTCTCTTTATATCTCTCTTTCTCTACACACACACACACACACACACACACACATTTATTGTTGTTGTTTTGAGACAGGGTGTTCCTGTAGCTCAGTAGACCTAGAATTCTCTCTGTAGACCAGGCTAGCCTCAGTCTCACAAAGATCTGTCTGCCTCTGCCTCCTGAGTGCTGAGATTAAGGTGTGTGCCCAGCCATACCAGGCTTTTATGTGGGTTCCTGGAACCCAAATGCAAGTACTCAGGCTTGCCTGGCAAGACCTTTACCCAAAGGCTCTACTCTCCATCAGCCTCTGAAGTCACATACAAGCGACTCAGACAAACACAGCCTGAGGAAGGCAGCCTACCACATTTGAACAGCTGACCAGCACCAGCCACCCACTCTGGTCACAAGGTGACAGTCCTGAGAACTAACTGAACCAGAGAAGGCAGGAGGCTGTGCAAACTAGAGTGCTGGGCTGGAGTGTCAAGATGAAGGTGGGCCCAACTCCTGGGGTCACCCCCACAAAGGATTGTCCCAAAGCTTCTACCCACACCTTCCACTTCTCACAGAGCCTGGCTGTCCCCAGGGCCATGTAAGTCCCATATAAATATATTATTATGAAACAAAGGTGTTAGGACCTCTGGGGACAAAGGGATCAAAGGAGTCTTCTCCAGGGACTTGTGGGGCAGGGAAGCTGGCAGACACTGAATGCACCCTGGCTAGAGGGGACATGGGGCTGGGCACCAGAGAGGAACCTGGGAGGTGCAGACACAGCGGGGCAGTTCTGGGGGGCCCACCATGTGACCGCTGGTTGCCCCTCCCCTGGTCCTGGGAGGTCCGGCTCTGGCGGGGCTTCTCTTGGATCCCAGCCAGCACTTGCTCTATGACATAAGCTGACTCTGTTTGCTTATATTCTGAGGATGGAGATGGACTCTCCCTTTGTCAGTCTGCTTTGTGACACTCTCTTGGACAGGTCTCCAGCTAGGGGCTTCCTTCTGACCAATAGGGCCTGGGAAGGGGCTATGAGGCTGTGGGTCCCAAAAAGTGGGCTCTGGAGGCTTCCAGCCTGATATGAAATCCCAACCTGGCTCTACCACTCACCTGGGTAGGGGCTTAGGACACTGTGTCTCACCATTCTTCTGTGTAAGGCAGCCACAATAATAGAACCCACCCACTACAGGGATGTAGATGGTCAGAAGACAGTGTGTCAGCACAGACCCCTGGGTGCTCAAAAAGTACCTGCTGCATTGGGCTCTAACCAGAGCATGTGAATGCATGTGTGAATGCAGGTGTGAGTGTGTGCCACAGAGCACTGTGGAGTGGAACACCCACCGAAGCCCAGAAGAGGGCATTGGATCCCCTGGAACTGGGTGCTCAGAACTCAACCCAGGCCCTCTGCAAAGCAGCTAGTGATCTTAACCACTGAGCCATCTCTCCAACCCCAAAGGATGACCTTTGGGAGTTGGTTCTCTTGCTACCTTGTGGGATCTGGGAACTGAGTTCAGATTGTTAGGCTTGCATGCAAGGGCCTTTACCTGCAGAGCCATTTTGCCAGCCCCAGAAAACAATTTTTATTGTTGTTATAAAGAACATTATCTGGGGCTGGAGAGATGGCTCAGCAGTTAAGAGCACTAACTACTCTTGCAGAGGACCCGGGTTCAATTCCCAGCACCCATATGGCAGCTAAGAACCATCTTTAAGACGGGCGTGATGGTGCACGCCTTTTATTCTAGCACTCAGCAGGCAGAGGCAGGTGGATCTCTCAGAGTTCAAGGCCAGCCTGATCTACAGAGTGAGTTCCAGGCCAGCTGGGGCTATAGAGAGACCCTGTCTCAAAAAAAAGAAAACAACAACAACAAAGCGGCTGGGTATGGTGGAACACACCTGTGATCCCAGCACTTGGGAGGCAGAGGCAGGCAGATCTCTGTGAGTTCAAGGGCAGCCTGGTCTACATAGTGAGTTACCAGACAGCTAAGGCTACAGGAAGACCCTGTCTCAAAAAGACCAATAAATAAATAAATAAATAAATAAATAAATAAATAAATAAATAAATAAGTAAAGGACATTATCCTTATTTGCAGATATGATTCTGTACAACAGTCCTTAACCACTCCACCTGAAAACTCTTAGAGATGATAAACACCTTCAGCAAAGAGAACAGGATACAAAATTAACAAACAAAATTCAGTAGCCCAGGCTTAGTGAGATGGATCAGCAGTAAAGGTGCTGCTGGCACACCTGGTGACCCGAGTCCGTCCCTGGAACCAAGCCACATAAAGGTGGGAGGAGAGAACTGGCTTCATTAAGTTGTCCTCAGGCCTCCACATGTTCACTGCGGCACACCTGTACCCACACATGCATCATAGACACACACATACACGAGGAGGAGGAGGAGGAGGAGGAGGAGGAGGAGGAGGAGGAGGAGGAGGAGGAGGAGGAGGAGGAGGAGGAGGAGGAGGAGGAGGAAGGAGGAGGAGGAGGAGGAGGAGAAGGAGGAGGAGGAGGAGGAGGAGGAGCTGAAGGAGCAGGAGGAGAAGGAGGAGGAAGAGGAGGGTTTTCTTATACACCAATAATCATCTGAGGAAGAATCAGGCAAATAATTCCATTTGCAAGAGCCTCAGGGGAAAGAATGTTTGGAATAAACCTAACCAAGGATGTAAAATCCTCCAGAACAAAAAGTTCTTTATCTATCTATCTATCTATCTATCTATCTATCTATCTATCATCTATCTATCTATCTATCTATCATCTATCTATCTATCTATCTCTCTATCTATCTCTCTATCTTTCTATCTATAGGCAGGGTCTTGCTATGTAGCCCTGGCTGGTCTGGAGTTCACTATGTAGACCAGGCAGGCCTCAAACTCACAGTGATCCACCTGTTTCTGCTTAGCTATAACAAAACATTAAAACATTCAACAGAGGGCTGGAGAGATGGCCTAGCAGTTAAGAGCACCGACTGCTCTTACAGAGGACCCGGGTTCGATCCCCATCACCCACATGGCAGCCAAGAACCATCTGAAACTCCAATTCCAGGAGAACTCCAGTTCCAGGGGAATCCGACACCCTCTTTCTGACCTCCGCGGCATTGCACGACACGGGTGCACACACTTGCATGCAGACAGTACATTCATACACATACAGAAATAAAATAAATAAATTAAAAACATTCAACAGAGAAATTGAAGAAGACACTAGAAAATAGAAAGGCCTTCCTTACTCATGGATTCCAAGAAGCAAGATTGTGGAGACTGCCAGACATGGTGGTGGACGCCTTGAATCCCAGCACACAGGAGGTAGAGGCAGGTAGGTCTCTGTGAGATAGAGGCCAGGGGGGATACAGGAAAGCCTGTTTCAAAAACAAACAGCCAGGCATGGTGGTGCATACCTTTGATCCCAGCACTTGGGAGGCAGAGGCGAGTAGATCTCTGTGAGATCTAGACCAGCCTGGCTGGACTACACAGATGGGGCTACAAGAAGACCCCGTCTCAAAAACAAACAACAACAACAACAGAAAAACACATGGGCAAAAGGAAAGAGAGCCTTGGGCCTTGAAAGATGGCTTGGCAGCTCAGAGCACTGGCTGCTCTTGCACAGGACCCAGGTTTGGTCCCCGGCATTCACATTGGGTGTCTCATAACTGCCTATAACTCCAGCTCCAGGAGATCTGATGCTGTCTCTGGCCTCTGTAGGCACTGCACACATGTACATACAGAGACACACATAAACAAATAATAAGTAAATCTTTAAAGCCAGCCTGGTCTACATAGTGAGTTCCAGGACAGCTGGGTCTACAGAGAGACCATGTCTCAAAATGATCAAAAAATAAAAATAAAACAACCTCTGTGCTGGGAAAACTGGATATCCACATGTAGAAGAATGAAAGGAGATCTTTATCTCTCACCTTGCATTAAATCAACTCCAGTGAATCAAACACTTTAATGTAAGACCTGAAAATCTCAAAACCTGACAAGGAGAAAGTAGAGAAAATACTTCAAAATATGGGCATAAGAGTGGACTTTCTTTTTTTTTTTTTTCAAGACAGGGTCTCCCTATAGCCCCAAATGGCCTAGAACTTACTCTATAGACCAGACTGGCTTTAAACTCACAGAGATCCTGCCTCTGCCTCCCAAGTGCTAGGATTAAAGGCATGCACCACCACGCCCGGCTTAGAGACAGTACTTAGCTACCATGTGGGTGCTGGGAATTGGACCCAGGTCCTCTGCAAGAGTGGTTGGCGCTCTTAATCACTAAGCCATCTCTCCAGCTCCAAGAGTGGACTTTCTTAACCACTAAGCCATTTCTCCAGCCCCAAGAGTGGACTTTCTGAATAGGCTTGCAGCCACTCAAGAAATAAGGAAAATTATTGACAAATGGGACAGCATGAAAGTAAAAGCCTCTGTATATAAAGGAAATAGTTTATTGTATGAAGAGACAGCCAAGGGAAAGGAGAAAATCTTTGTCAACTATATACTGACAGGGATAAGATGTAGAATATACAAAGAACTCAAAAAAATAAATATGGAAACAAATCACCTAATCTAAAATGGCCCAAGGTGCTGATGCAACAGTTCTGAAAAGAAGACATGCAATTTGCCAGCACTTGGAGGCAGAGGCAGGCGGATCTCTGTGAGATTCAGACCGGCCTTGCCTACAGAGTGAGTTCAAGGACAGCTGGGGCTACAGAGTGAGTGCTGGGATTAAAGGCGTGTGTCACCACAGCCTGGCTATTTTTATTTTATATGTATGAGTATATTGCCTGCATAGGTGTAAGTACACCTGTGTTGTGCAATGCCCTTGGAGAACAGAAGGTGTCAAAATTCCCCTAGAACTGGAGTTATAGATGGTTGTTAGCTGCCATGTGGCTGCTGGGAATCGAACCTGGGTCCTCTGCAAGAACAAGCAGTGCTCTTAGCCGCTGAGCCATGTCTCCAGCCCCAAGAGTGTTCTGTTTTAAAGAGATGTAATGAAGTTTGGGTGGGGAAGAGCCTTATGCCCACAACTTACTCCAGACGCTCCAGAGAAATGGAATCAGCTTCAGAGAGGTAGGGAAAGGGAGACAGGGAGGGAAGAAAGGGAGAGCAAACCTGTGAGACGCAGGGGGCGTGGAAGCTCAAGTAGCATTTTTGTAGCTTCCTTATTGGTTTAAATTTACTTCAAGAATAGCCAAGAGGGGCCCAGCACCCACATGGCAGCTAAAAAATAAAACCGTCTTTAAGCCAGGTGTGGTGGCACACACCTTTAATCCTAGTACTCAGGAGGCAGAGGCAGGTGGACCTCTGTGAGATCAAGGCCAGCCTGGTCTACAGAGTGAGTTCCAGGCCAGCTGGGGGTATAAGGAGACCCTGTCTCAAAAAAAAAAAAAAAAAAAAGAACAGCTAAGAATATTGGTGCATGCCTTTAATCTCTCAGTGCTTGGAAGTAGAAGCAAGATCCCTGGACCTCAAATGGCCAGCAGCCTACCCGAATCTGAGTCCAAGGTTCCAGTGAGGGACCCTGCTTCCAAACACAGGTGCCCAGCTCCTGAGGAGTGATGCCTGAGATTGTCCCTTGGCTTATACATACACACATAAACACATACATTCACACATACACATGCAGACACACATATGCACACACATATACATAGATATACACACACACTTAGATAAAACCCCCAAATACATAAAAGGAGTTGTGCAGAAGGCGTGGTCATCCCAGCCTGTCCCCAGCACAGACTCCGGCCTCCATGTGTAGCAGAAGGCGTGTCATCCCAGCCTGTCCCCAGCACAGACTCCGGCCTCAATGTGTAGCAAAAGGCGTGGTCATCCCAGCCTGTCCCCAGCACAGACTCCGGCCTCCATGTGTAGCAGAAGGCGTGTCATCCTAGCCTGTCCCCAGCACAGACTCCGGCCTCCATGTGTAGCAGAAGGCATGGTCATCCCAGCCTGTCCCCAGCACAGACCCCAGCCTCCATGTTATATATGCTGATACGGCTTAGTGGTTCCCCAGGCCCACCTGGTCCCCCACTTTGTGAGCAATGACAGTGGCTCCTTCCTGTCCCCAGCACAGACCCCGGCCTCCATGTTATACATGCTGATACGGCCTAGTGGTTCCCCAGGCCCACCTGGTTCCCCACTTTGTGAGCAATGACAGTGGCTCCTTCCTCAAGTTCTGTACTGTTGAGTGGGCGGATCCGAAGCGCCACCTGTGGACAGGACATGTACTAAGTCAAAAAACCCCCAACCACCCCCTACCTAAGCACCCCCCTCCTGTGGTCTTGGAGAGCTCAGTGGGGCAATTGGCCCCTGTGCACCCCTAGACTCGCCTTGCATGGAACTCTTCCCGCCTCCTCTGTAATCTGTGGTTACATCATTCCCACTGAACACAGAGAGGGGGAGCAATTAGTCCAAGGTCACACAGCACACATTTTAGCCACCATCAGGAGAGAAGCACACCCGGATCTTCCAGCCTTCCAAGAGCACTTTCAGGAAAGGAAACCTGTGGGCTTTTACTGTCCCTGAACTCTGCTGGGCCCACCAGGTCTAAGGATGTCCATGGGAATTCCCTTGGCTTATACCATAGATGACATGTGGCCAGCCTCTGTCTTAACCAGCCACAGGTGGCCAACTCAGTCCACAGCCTGGCAGGTGGAACTAGAAGAAGCTTGTCCTCCAGCTGGGGTCCTAACCTGGTCCCTGAGCTCTCGGGGTGGGAAGTTTAGAGACTCTAAGTAAGGGGTCTGGAGACTTGGAAAGTGGGAAGTAGGACCTTGGTTCCTGGGAAGAGCCAGCAAGATCTGATGTGGTGCCAGGTTGGAGTTTACTGGATGGCAAGGACAGGGAGGAGCTGGACCTGCCAGCGGACACAGGGGGTAGGCACCTGAGGACACAGGGGGTACGCACCTGCTGACACAGGGGGGTACGCACCTGCTGACACAGGGGGGTATGCACCTGCTGACACAGGGGGTAGGCACCTGCTGACACAGGGGGATACGCACCATCAGCTGCTGGTCCTTGGGCTCCACTTCCCTCAGGGCTGGGCTGCTCCGGGCAGGGGAGGGGCCGGTGGTCTGATGGGAAGGCATGCTGCAGGTTAGGACTCCCAGCTAGCCTAGTCAGAGGCAAAATGAGACCTAGCTCAGCCCCGCCCTGCTCCTGGCTCACTCTGGTGACATCAGCTGGGTCCCCAGGGGTGGGGCTGGGCCTGCACTGAGCTCATTTACTAACCTGGTGTCACCCCAGTCTCTTTAGCCAGGACAGCCCTGGTGGTTTGAGCACTCTCCAAGCAGTCAGACGTCCCAAGTGACATCTACACAAGGGACTGTGACGGGAGCCCTATCAGGCCTATCTCTGAAGCTCTCCTTATGCCCCAGGAACCTGTGGTCTAGAGCCCAGCCGCCCGGCAGAACCTCAGATGATCCTGCAGTGTGGAGTTCCTTCCTATCTTGAGCCTAGGAGACAGCTGGCCAAAGGCTCACCAAAGATGAGGTGCCCACCCACCTACAGGTCGTCTCAACACAGGTCACTGTTTCGTGGCTTCCCACCCGAAGGAACAAACAGCAGCTGCTGAAGTGAAACAAAGCAACCCCAGCCAGGCCTCTGAAAGATGAGCATGCAGCTGGTTCTTCTAGCCCTTTCCTTTGATTTCAGTCTGCACACCCAGGGCAGAATCAGGGACAGATCCGGTAGATTTCCTGCTTCAACGACAAGCTCAATTCCCTGTCCCTGTGGGCGGCCCTGCTCTGCCAACTTGCCAAACAGACCATACCTGGCCTGTTGCACACACGAGGTAATGAAGACCCCCTCAAGAAGAGCCATGCTAGGGGCTGGAGAGATGGCCAAGCGGTTAAGAGCGCCGACTGCTCTTGCAGAGGACCCGGGTTCGATCCCCAGCACCCACATGGCGGCGAGAACCGTCTGAAACTCCAATTCCAGGAGAACTCCAGTTCCAGGGGAATCCGATGCCCTCTTCTGACCTCCGCGGCATTGCACGACACGGGTGCACAAACCTGCATGCACACAGTACATTCATACACATACC
>VZQC01003171.1:2695495-2742579 GCA_009823505.1 Rhizomys pruinosus | reverse complement strand
ATATGGCCTAGCGGTTAAGATCGCCGACCGCTCTTACAGAGGACTCGGGTTCGATCCCCAGCACCCACATGGCGGCCGAGAGCCGTCTGAAACTCCAATTCCAGAACTCCAGTTCCAGGGGAATCCGAGACCCTCTTCTGACCTCCGCGGCGTTGCACGACACGGGTGCACAGACCTGCATGCAGACAGTACATTGATACACATACCGAAATAAATAAAATAAAAAAAAATTAAAAAAAAAAAAAACACATACCAAAATGAATAAAAATTTTAAAAAAATTAAAAAAAAAAAAGAAGAGCCAGGCTTAGGGGCCAGTGAGACGGTTCACTAGGTGAGACGGTTCACTACGTAATGGCACTTGCCAGTAAACTGTTTGACTCCTGATCTCATACAGTATCTCATACAGTGGAAGAGGAAAACGAATTAGCTGGGTGGGGCAGCACATCCCAGAACTTGGGAGGCAGGGGCAGGGAGCCGAGATCAAGGTGTGCCGAGAACTGTCTTCAAGAAAAAAAAAAAAATACATAAACGTGCAAACACACACACACACACAGCCAGGCTTGGGGCTGACATCAACAGGTAAAGATGCTCTTCACCAAAACCTAAAGACCTGAATCTGATCTCCCATATGGTGGAAGGGAAATGGAGTTGTCCATGACCTCCACATGCATACCGCCAGTGTGTATATATGTGTGTGTGTGTGTGTGTGTGTGTGTATTGGTCTTTTCAAGACAGGGTCTCCCTGTAGCCCCAGCTGTCCTGGAACTCACTCTGTAGACCAGGCTGGCCTTGAACTCACAAAGATCCGCCTGCCTCTGCCTCCCAAGTGCTAGGATTAAAGGCGTGCAGCCACCATGCCCAGCATTATTTTTAAAGAGCCAAGTTTGGTGCTCCAAATATTGTCCCACCTTTTGATAACTATATTTGCGAGACCCAAATTTAGACCCTGGGGGTTAATGGCCCACCTAACCTGTCAGGGAGGCCCCCAGCAACAAGCCCCACTGAGCTTTCAGCCCAAAGCAGTCCACGGTGTGGGCACGGTGGCCTTTCTCTAGTGACACTCCTCTTCCTTAGTACCCACGTCAGTGCAGGGTACTAGGAAATACCACCAGGAAAGGGAGGGGGACCAGCCTGGGAAACTCACAGCCCCTTCCATCAAGGCCCCAGCCATTCTTTCCCCCTAGCCAGAAGCAACATGGGCCAAAGTCTTCCCCACAAGAGGCCAGGCTAGACTCCTGCACCATGGAAGACAGAAGGCATGTTTCAGAAATGCTTTTATTTACAAAAAAATGCAATTACAGTCAAGTTTCAAATAATGGAAATTTCAGAGCTGTTAAAAATCTGTTCACATGATGGAATCATACACCCTTTTAAAAAATTCTCACTGTAGTGAAACTAGAAAAACTATGTTTAAAGAACAAGAGTGTGGACAATACTGTAGAAGACAACCCCTGCGGAGCTCACAACCCTGACAGCCATAGGCAAAAGGAGACGGGCTGAACGTGTTCCCTATTGCTGGAGCCTGCCATCCGGATGAGGACGCCAGCGTGGAACCCCAAGCCACTCCCTCAGAGACTAGGCATTCCCGTCCCATCCCATGCTGGAGAACACATTGCCTATAGTCATCCATGTTGCTGTCCAGGTCATCAGTGTCCATCCATAAAGAGGACAGAGAGCTGCAGGGCCCAGGGAGCCCTCTAGTCAGACTGGAGGTGTGAGAGCCAAATTGCACGAGCACGCCTGGCAGCACAGCACCACAGCTCAGCCTGGGCAGAGATCCTGGGACCGCACCTGTTCACTGTCTACGAGAAACTGCAGAGGAACACATGGAGTGGCTGGCCTGACATCTGTATCCACCCTCCAACCTGTCCAACTCTGAAAAGTCTAAAGGTGAAATGGGCATTTTCTCAGAGACGGAAACAACATCTGGGAACAAACGCACCAGCTCCTGTGGAACCCCAGCAAGAACCGACGAGGCAAGAGCACGTGAGGGACCCTTCCGCTGTGGATGTGCAAACAGAGAAGCCAGACAGGGTTTTCAGACAGGGTTGCTTTATTTCCATGTCCAGCCTGCTCTGAGGACCTGCCACACCCGAACAAGTGCAGGTGCTGCACAGCTCACTTGCACATGTAAGTGGGCGTGCAGCCTCCCGATGGTCTCCAGGCTGCCTAACACTGACCCACTCGGGACAGAAGTCCAAGAACGGAAGCCCCACAGAACTGCAGGTGGGGGCTCTGGAAACACCACCGGCAGGAGGAGCCACCTGGAGCCCTGCAGAGGCCCCACAGCAGACATGGTCACCAAAACCCAAAGGACAAAGTGAGAGTGGTGCCTGGAAGCCTCCACTGCAGACCCAGGGGCTGAAGGCACAGAGCTGTGACGGGATGGAAGAACCCCGGGAGCAATCGCAGTCCAGAGCAAGAAAGCAGAGCAAGAACCTGAGCCCAGGAGGCGCTCTGTGAAGGGTGGCCTCAGGTCCAGGGCACGGCATGGTGACACTGCAAGAGAGGACTGCTATTAACTCAATGGCAAGGGACCATAGCAGAGAACAGCACTGACCCACCTCACGCAGGCAGAGCTGGAGAGCAGATCTGCTTTAGGCTGTGAGGGAGGCAGGTCCCCAGCCAAAGAGGCCACAAGACTTAGTCCTCCTCGATAGCAGTGAGGGGAACCAAGCTCATATGCACTCCTGTACTTGCACGTGAACTGGCCAGACACTACCAACAGCTGCTGTGCCTGACCCTCCTTCCTGCAGGTGCTGCTCAGAGGCTGACAACCATCAGAGCCCTCTGGAGCCAGTCACACTGTCCTCTGCCTCTTCCCAAACTTATCACCACCAGGGGCAGCACATCTCCTGTCTGAGTGCTTTTTTTTTTTTTTTTTACCCTGTAGCCCCACCTGTCCTGAAACTACGTAGACCAGGCTGGCCTTGAACTCACAGAGATCCACCTGCCTCTGCCTCCCGAGTGCTGGAATTAAAGGCGTGCCCAGCCTTTAATCCTAGCACTTGGGAGGCAGAGGCAGGTGGATCTTTGTGAGTTCAAGGCCAACCTGGTCTAGAGTGAGTTCCAGGACAGCTGGAGCTACAGGGAGACCCTGTCTCGAAAAGACAAAAAAATAAAAAAATAAAGGCGTGCACCACCATGACCGGCCTGAGTGCTTTCTATGGAGCAGGTGAACAAGCAGCCAGAAAGCCTCATTATTTGGCAATTGTTGCCATCTGCCCCATCCCCAGGTACCTGTCACTGTCAGCTCTGTCCCATCCCTGTCCCCAGGCACCTGTCCTTGCCCAAGTATGAGGGAGTCTCACCACAGTGCTGAAGTCACTCTTGGTTCCCCAGAGGAATGACCTCCTCAGTGACAAAGAACTCGATGGTCTCTTCCTCCCAGTCATCCACATTGCTGTCCAGCTCATCAGTGTCCACCCCTGAGAGGAGAGAGAGCGAGCTGGCCCTCTGGGTATGGCTGTACCGCCAGCTGAGGGGCTGGGACCCAGGGAGGAGGGCGAGCACTCCACATGGAGACAAGTGGGATGCCTGCCTTACCTCCTCGGAGTTCCAGGCGCTCGTTCTTCTGCCTCATATAAAGCTCCTGAGCCATTTTTCGGTATTGCCGGAAATCCTCCATCATGGTTCGACGTCTCTCCACCAGTTCCTGTCAGGTTGCAGAATGATTAACTGGCCAATGGGATGTGCCTCACCAACAAAAGGGGACTCTTTCTGCCACAAGCTGGGTGACCTATTGGGGGTTTTTCAGCTGTTCTGCAGTTCTAGGGGTGGAAAACCAGAGCTGTCTGCATCCTGAGCCTCCAGAGCCCCAAGGACTTCCTCGCCTAAGAGGGGTCCTCACTTTCTTTCCTGACACATCCTCTAACAAGGAAAAGCCTCCCAGCCCCTGCCCCCATTCATCCCTGCCTATCTCCCTTACAGGGCACACCAAGCCAGCAGGTCCCCTAGGCTGAGGTGGGATACACTACCATGAGCATCTTCCTTCTGCTCACCTTTGAAGCTTTAGATTGGCTCAAGCGATCCTTCTGCTCGAAGATCTTAGAGTATTTCTTCAGATCCTTCTTAATTTGCTGAAACCAAGACAAGTCTCTCAGGATTTAACCTTCAAAGCCAGACTGAAATGCAGCCTTCAAAGACACCAGTGTGCAGTGATACCAAGAATGACTAAGAGGACACAGCCTGGGGCACCATGCACATCTAGCTTGGGAGTCTCATTCCTGTAGACAGTCTCTTCCTGGGGTGAGCCACCTGTCCCAGCTACTGTCACAATCCCAATGGGACTTGTTAATAGCCTGTCTGGCTTAAGCAGACTTCCTCTTCTGGAGGACAGGAAGAGACAGGCTCATGGCACACAGCTGAAGGTGACCTGCAATGCACCATCCCCCTGGGATTATAAGCATGTCCCACCACACCTAGTTTACCAACTTAGGATCAGTGCCTGAAAGCCCTTCAGTTTGGGTCTCCCTGGCCCTGCCTCTCCCAGTTCTCCCTACCACCCACCCATCACAGGACATATGCCCACTTTCTTGCCAGGCCATGACTGCTCCAACACCCGACCCTTGCAGGGCCCCAGACCTTTATCTGCTCCTGGCTGAGTAGTGTGGGGGGCCTCGGCCTCCAGAGCAGTTGGCAGAAGCGGTCCTTGTTGTTCTTCTGCAGTAGGCGTCCTTGGAAGGTCCACAGCCAGTAAGCATTGTCCACCTAGGGAAGGCAGTGCGCCTTGAGCTAAAGGACCCTTCCTACAAACTCTGAGAGGCAACCAAGATCTTTACCCTCTGCACCTAGCTGTGCTTCCTTCCACTAAGGATATACGGTTAGTGGACAAGATGACACATGATCTAAGGAGCACATGTCAACAGCAGTCAGCAAGTGCTCTTCAGAGCACAGGCCTGGCACAAGAACATAACATCAAATTTCCAGCACAAGCCACAAGACTTCTCTGCCACAACCCACACACTGGGCTCCCTGCTGCCAACTGGCCTCTGGGAGCTACTGAGATTGACCAGAGCATGCCCAGCCATGTAGGATGCTAAGCAAGGGGTCAGGTGGGCCCTGCTGCAGAGCCAGCTGGATTTGAGCTCAGGACAGCAGGTCCTCAAATGAGCAGCAATTGCCGCATGCATCATCTGGGAAGCTGGGATCCCGAGTTCCCCACCTTAGCAGATGGAACCCATTAAGCTCACAGGCTAGTGGTCTGCATGCACTGGTTCAAGTTTGCACTGGTCAGTAAACACCAAATGCAGTCTGCCTGCAGGAGGCAGAGCCCCAGTCTCAGTACAAGTGCTCTGGCAGTGGTAGATCTGAGAGCCTCTCATCAGACAGCTCCTCAGCCCACAAACATCTGTGAGCAGTAGGAGGGCAAGGCCCTCCCACAAAGAAAAGCGCTCCTCTATAGTGCTGAGCCGTTATGGTGTTCCCATCACTGGCCTTGGCTGTTCCCTGAGGTCCCGCAGCCTCCATCTCCTACCTTATGGCTCCACCAGGAAACAGAGGTGACCACATAGCGACCAGTTGGATCCCACTCGACATCAGAGGCCATGTAGTGTTCTGCGATGTTCATGACAGTGCAGTCCGAGGTGTCAACAAATGCCAAGGCACCATTCATGCTGTGAGGGCAACACATCAGCTAAGCCCCATGAGAACCCTGCACTCCCACCAGAAGAGAGGTAGGTGCATGGATAAGGAGAAGAACCAAGGCCTCACAGTAGCAGTTTCCAGAGGCCATCCCGAGGCCTGGTATTCTGTGGCTTTGAGAGAAGGCAGTGTGCGCACAGCAGCAGGGGACAAATTCTTTCCAGAGGAGGCAGAGGATGTTTCCTCCCCACTTCTATGTACTCAGGAAGAACACAAAACAAGGAAAGAGCACCCCACCACAGAAGAAAAGGCAGCCTCATGGACCAGGGTCTGTCCTCCTGAAAGACATGCCATTACTGCAGTCCAACCTGGTCTGGCTTGAGGCTCAGCTGTGACTCGCACCCAGTGAGATGATGACACTCCATCTCAACAGAAACCCTGTGGAAGCAGATGCCGCCACGGTGGGCAGGGCCCAGGACCCACCTCCTCAGCCCGGCCAGCACCACGAACTGACCCTGGGGACTCCAGAAGATGGTGTTTGCCTGTTGCTTGTCGAACATCTCTGCAAGGAAAGCAAGCGCCTATGATGCCTCTCCAGAAAGACAGTGCCACTGCTGGGGAGGGCTGGCAGAGACCAGTTCCACACATGGCTCAGACCAAACCCACTGGCCAACTCTGCAAAACCACTTAAAAAAAAAAAAAAAATCCCTGGGCTGGGGGGATAGCATAGCCATTAAAGGCTGAGGCTAAGAACNGGGGGGGGGGGGGGGGGGGCGGGGGGGGGGGGGGGGGGGGGGGTGTCGGGACGGGACGGGACCACCTGGATATAACTTATGATAAGGCATTAAAAGGATGGAGGGAGCAATCACCACGGGGCAGAGAGCATCAGCCATGACTACCAGACAAGACAACATCCCCTTAACAACGACAAGAATGGCAAACTGAGAAGACCCCCGCCCCAAGTCACCCCAACCTTAGCACCCTCACATATTACCTGGACACAGTATGCAGAGGGCAGCAGTGAGAAGCCCCAGAGCGGCTTACTTACTGATGAGCTCGATCTTCCCATTGCTCTTCACATGGTAGAAGGACACAGATATCCGTGGAGCCTCGCCATGCAGCACAGCAAACTTACTGCCATTGGGTTCCCAGGCAAAGGCTATGATGGTTTCTATAAACAAGAAAAAGTTACTGGCTCCGCCATCTTGCACACAAGTGTTTCTATTAGCTAAGATCTTCAAAGCCCCCAACCACAAACTCATTAATAGGACCACAGATCAACTGACAGCCAAAAACACTGAAAACAAAAGCACCATCCCAGACCAAAGCAGCTGCTGAGCCTGCCTGCGATGTGGTGTGAGCAAAAGGAAAACCAGGAACTGCTGTCTTCCTGAGCTACCATCACCACAGTGGCCTGGGAGCTGGCCCTGCCGCAGCAGCTGCACACAGCACACACTGCACCTACAGCAGCTGCACACAGCATGCCCTGCACCTACAGCAGCTTCACAGGCACCTCTGATCTCCTTTCTCATTTTGGGTTATTTGGGGTTTTCTGAGACACAGTCTTACTAAGTAGCTGGCCTCAGACTGGGCAATCCACCAGCCTCAGCCTCCCACATCTGGCTTGCTTTTTCTGAGGCGGGCGTCTCACTCTATAGCCCAGGCTGGGGTGAGAGGCAGGTGCCCTGCACCACCACACTGGGGTCAGAGGCAGGTGTCCTGCACCACCACACTGGGGTCAGAGGCAGGTGCCCAGCACCACCACACTGGCCCTCTCTACACCGAAATGAAAGCTGTGCTTCACATTTTCTCAGATCTGTATTCTTTTTTGTTGTGTTGTTTTTGTCTTTTTGAGACAGGGTCTCCCTGTAGCCCTAGCTGGCCTGGAACTCACTCAGTAGACCAGGCTGGCCTTGAACTCACAAAGATCCGCCCGCCTCTGCCTCCCACCCTCAATGCTGGGATTAAGGGTGTATGCCACCACACAGCCCCCCCCCCCCCCCCCCCCCCCGTTAATCCCAGCGCTCAGGAGGCAGAGGTGGGCAGATCTTTTTTCTTTTTGAGTTCAAGGCCAGCCTGTTCTACATATCAAGTTCCAGGCCAGCTGGAACTACAGGGAGACCTTGTAAAAATCACCCCCCAAAAAAGAAAAGAAAAGAACACTATGGGGACAACTAGAGCCCAGCCCATCTGCCACACTGGGAAGTTTAAGAGGCTGAGGCCAAGGGTCAGTGGATAAAGAACTGGCTATGTGAGACCTGAGTTCAGAGCCTTGGTACACACATAAAAAAGCCAGGCATGGTGGTGTGCAACCCCCAGTGGAGGCAAAGACAGGAGGATTCCTGGGGCTCACTGGCCAGCCAGCCTCACCTAACCTGTGAGCTCCTTAAGAGATGGCTGCTCTAGTGAGATCCCAGCCTCAGAGCATGCTTGGACAGAAGCTGTAGGAGCCAACAGCACAGAGGCCCCGTGCATCCCAGGGTATAGGATAAAGCCAGCAGCTCACCTTTCATCTCAACTACATCAACAGGGACCTGCTTTTCCCTCATCCGGAAGATTTCAAAATTTGTGACAACACCCTGTTTACAAAACAAAAGGAAGACATGACACTCTGGAAATTGAGACCATAAGAAAAGGACAGGGAAGCCCACTATACAGGAGACCGTGCTCTCCCAGCCAGCACACACATCCACACTGCAGAGACTGGAGCTCCTGAAGTTGGAGGAGGGGGAGTCGAGCCGATCAGCACACTTCAGGTATGCTCTCTGTGGTGCACCCGCTAGAGTTCTCCAGTGTATGCCGCACAATCTGCAGCACCACATCAAATGGCAGACCCTACATACTCCTCCCCTGTCAACATGTCCATTAACACATGAACACATAAGGATACAAAGTCAGCCATAACAACGGAATGCCCAGCTGGAGATGGCCTAGTGATTAAGAGCTCCCACTGCTCTTGCAGAGGACCTGGGTTCGATCCCCAGCACCCACATGGTGGCTGAGAACCATCTTTGACTCCAGTCCCAGGGGAATCTGATGCCCTCTTCTGACCTCCACGGCATTTCATGACATGGGTGCACAGACCTACATGCAGACAGTACATTCATACACATAAAAAATAAAAAACAGTGGAGTGCCAACTGTATGAAATGCTCACAGCAGCAGACAAATGGAGACAGAGAGCAGACCAGAGGCAGAGTGAGGATGGTGGGTGTCACTCTTTAGAACTCTTGTCGAGCACGAAAATGGTCCCCTGGGCCTGATTCCCCACATATGCAGAAGAAAAAAAATACTAGTATTGAGATGGCTCACCCCATAAAAGGATAAATGTTTTTGGTATGTGAATTCTATCTCAAGAAAAAGAAGTTGGCCAAGGCACGGTGCTCACTCCTGGCACTCAGGAAACTGAGGCAGGACTGGCAAGTCTGGGGCCAGCATCAGAAGCTAAAACATTGTTTTAACTGCCTGTGACTCCCTAAGATGAGGTATTCTCAATCCAAAACTGAGGTGCTGTCCTCGGGCAGGCAGATGCCACCTCCCCAAGCTCAGCTGTACCTGCTTGTAAAAGATCATGACAGCTGCACTTGTTGAGTGTGGAAGCCAGCAAAGGAAGAGGGGCAATATCCATTCCTGAGTACTCAGCTGCCCTGGCCACCCTAGCTGCACACGGCTGTGGGGACGGGCTGGAATATACTGGCTGGGGAAGACGAAGGAAGGGAGGCTCCATTATGTGGCTTTGTCTCATTAAAAAAAGTTCAATAAATTTTGGCTTGGAATTAGGACAAAATTTTCAACCATTTAAATAAGACACTTGCACCATTTTGTGCTACCTGTTTATGCACTGACATAACCAAAAATCCATCAACTCTGAAAAACACTCTGCAGCACCAAACATCCAACCAAGATTTAACCCTTTATGTAAAAGACAAACACGTCTACTGGGTGTGTGATCTTAGAAGAGGCATGTGGATCTCTGTGAGATCAACGCCAGCCAGGTCTACATAGTAAGTTCCAGGCCACCTGGGACTAGGGGGAGACCCTGACTCAAAAAAGAATAACAACAACAACAACAAAAAAAACATTTTGTGCCATCCTGCTTCCTTTAATAAATAAAATACTATGCACATCAATGAATTATCTTAAATTTTTGTGATCGTTGTTTACTGTTGGATCTCTATATACACTGAATCTATATACTTACAGACCTATGGTCATGTAAGTTTCTCAGGTGAAAAGTGACTGTGGAAGTCATGGTTTAAGAAGCCTTGCAAGCCAGGCGTGGTGGTGCACGCCTTTAATCCTAGCACTTGGGAGGCAGAGACAGGCGGATCTTTGTGAGTTCAAGGCCAGCCTGGTCTACAGAGAACACAAGTCTGGATACTTTTAAAAATAGTAGGAATATTTCTTTCTCTTCTGGAGACTAGAAGTCCAAGATGAGGAGCCTGCAGCTTCTGTCTGGTGGGAACCTGCTTGTAGGTGAATGGCTTCTCTCTATAACCTTAGGTGGTTAGAAAAATCAGCTTAGTCATTCACCAGGGCTTCACCCCCTAATCCCCAAGACAGACCTCACGAAGACCCACTTTTTACTGTCAACTCACAGTTCCAAGTTCAGCATGTGGAGTTGGGAGCTGCCGGCTTTATTTGGTGTCCTTCCTTTAAGCCCTACAGATTGGATTTTAATTTTTGAAATTTCACATAACTCAGGGTGGCCCGAGTTATAACTAAGGATAGCCTCAAACTCCAGATCCTTCTAAGTGCTAGTATTGAACTCAGTTCCTAAGCAGTTAGAAAAGGCCTTGTTTTGTGGGGTGAACACCTGGCTGCGCAGCAGTTCCGCTCACTTGGTCAGTCCTTCCAGGTCCTCTGACAGCTGCCGCATTTCCTTTCCTTCATACAGAAATCATTCTGTAAGACCAAAGAGCCTTGCTGGGACTGAGCACCCTTGGGGAAACTCTTGGTGGAAGGCATTCCCTGTTTCCTCTGATGTGGTGGTTTGGGAAGGTGGCTAGGAACTGTGGCTTATTCATGTATCTGAAGGCCTTGGAGTTAGTCCTGGGGTATGAAGTTCCAGCAGCCCAACAGGGCACTGATATATCTTATTCCTTTGGTTTTTACATTTGGGTGTCATTTAGGCTTATAACTAAAAGTAAAACCAGTACAATGATTCTCAGCAAATGTAGAACTACAGTTTGGACTTGTATAGACCCAGCTGGTTAGGATGAGGAGGTCATTTGAGCTCACAAGCTTGAATTCAGTCTAGGCAACATTGCAAAGCTCCATCTCAAAAAACACAAAATAAGGGCTGGATAGATGGCTCAGAGTTAAGAGCACTGGCTGCTCTTGCAGAGGAATCCAGGGTTTGTTCCCAGCACCCACACAGTGATTAACAGCCGTAGCTTTAGTTTCAGGGAATCGATGTCCTCTGGCCTCGCAGGCATTATATGTATGGATAACTTACATACATGCAGGCCAAAACACAAAAATACATTTAAAAAAAAATTTGTGGGTGTGGTGGCACACACCTTTCATGCTACTTGGGAAGGCAGAGGCAGGCGGATCTTTTGTGAGTTCAAGGCCAGCCTGGTCTCAAGTGAGTTCAGGCCAGCTGGGGCTACAGGGAGACCTTGTTCGAAATACCAAAAAAAAAAAAAAAAACTATAAAAATATGCAAGACAAGAGTAGGCATGTATGTATAAAGAGGTTTTTCATGTAGTTGAATTCACGAGAGACTTGCCAAGGGATTTGTAGTGAGGAGGGGACTGCCCAGTGCTCCCCCAGTCCTCTTAGGCCTTCTGGTTTGGGATCCTTCCCCTTGTATCTTGGTTAGCTATTAGACATCATACAGCTGGATCCGTCTCCATGGCTGAGTGTGGGGTCTGTCTGAATGGGGCAGTGGGTATGAAGAGCGACATCTGTCTATTCTCTGGCTGTCACTAGTGTAATAAATTATGCCCCTAGGCATAATTATATAAATATACTTACAGAGGACTGGTATGTGGCAGGCTCACAGTGTAGCAGGTGTTGGTCAGGGTGCTGGGATCCAGCTCTTAATTGTAAATGAGTTCTTTTGGTCACTTGGTAATCACTTGTTCTTTGCCTGCTCTTTTATTCCTTTGTCCTGCAGAGACTTTTCTTGGTCTCCAGGTGGTAACATCATTGCCTTTTGGGTGCCTGAAGACAAAGATATTCCAGCCAGGGTGACTCTGATGCAGCTCCCCACCAGACAGGAGATCCGTGTGAGGAATCTGTTCAACGTGGTGGATTGCAAGCTTCACTGGCAGAAAAACGGGGATTATCTGTGTGTGAAAGTGGATAGGACCCCCAAAGGCACACAGGTAAGTAAATACCATGCATTCACCTTAAAACTACTGTTTTGAATAGTTGGGGGGGGTGCGTGTGCGCGTGTGTGATGGCATGCATATGCAGGTGCTCTTGGAAAGCCAGATCCCAAAATTGGAAGTAAATATACAGGTGATTCCAGCCATCACCACGTTGGTGCTGGGAACCAAGATCCTCTGCAAGAGCAGCAAGCCCTCTTGTCACATCTCTCCAGCCCCTAGTGCTCTGCTAGAAGGGACAGCATCTGGTGGTTTCCTTGTTGAGACTTAACAGGTATTTTCAGAGCTGCTTTCAAGTAATGGTGAGGGCTCTCAGCATAATGTAGCTCAGGCTTCTTCTTTTATTTTTTTTTTATAATTTATTTTTTAAAAACTTTTAAAATATATATATATATTTTTTTTGGTCTTTTCGAAGAGTGGTCCCTGGTAGCCCCAGCTGTCCTGGACTCATCTTGTAGACCAGGCTGGCTTGAACTCACAAAATCCCCTGTCTATGCCTCCCAGGTGCTAGGATTAAAGGCGTCGCACACAGCCCGGAACTTTTTAAAAATATTTTTAAATTTTATTATTTATGTGTATGATGTACTGTCTGCATGTTAGGTTTGTGCACCTGTGTCGTGGCAATGCGCTGAGGTCAGAAGAGGGTGTCGGATTCCCCTGGAACTGGAGTTCTCCTGGATTGGATGGTTCTCAGCCACATGTGGGTGCTGGGGGAGATCGAACCCGGGTCCTCTGCAAGAGCAGTTGGCACCTCAACCGCTAGCCATCTCATCCAGAACAAAGGCTTCGGGTTTTTTTTTTTTTGTTGTGTTGTTGTTTTGTTTTGTGTTTTTTTTGTTGTTGTTTTTGTTTGTTTTTTGGTTTTTCGCTGACAGAGTCTCCCTATAGCCCCAGCTGTCCTGGAACTCAAANGTTGGGAGGATGGCTGAGGTCATTTGCTGCTGTCTCAAGTACATACTGAGTTAATGGCAAGAGGAGAATGTAAAGACTTAAGAACTTGTATCCTTGAAGAATTATACTTTTGTAAGTGCTTTCCCTGTGCAGCCCAGGCCAACCTCTAACTCACTCCTCCTATTTCGTTCCTAATGTCACCAGGTTATGACACCTAGGCCCCGAAGCCAGACTTTTTGTTCCTCAACTACGGATACTTACTGTCATTTTTGAACATGACTGGATGAAATCTCTACCACGAAGCTAGATACTTAGATAAGACAACTGCCATTGGAGTCGAAGCAGACCTAATCTCAGCTTCCGCAGCAGACCCTTTTGGCGGTTGGCTCTTCCCCCTCTTCCCCTTTCCCCCCTTCCTTGTCCGTTTGTCTCGTCTTTTTCTCCCTTTTTCACTTCCCCTTCTTGTAGCGCGGTTTGCACCGGTACTTTTATTATTCTTGTATTACACTTCTCATTTTAGCTTATGAGTTTTGCTCTGCTGAAATATGTTGGAAATTTTTCAAAATCCATACCTGCGAATACTATCTTCTTGCTCAAGTTTCTCCTCAATTCCTCAAGTAAACACTTCATTTCTGTACTCTTATTCTTCATTCATAAATCTGTTCCCATGTGGGGTAAGTTTCACAAATATACAAACACCTTCAAAAGGTAAGGGCCACTTGTTAACTACTATCCTTAGCCTCTAGTGTACACAAATATGAGGGTTTTACGTGTTCATTTCCTGAACTGAATTCAAAAGCTGCCCTTAAAATCATATTACTTCTACATTTTAGAAAGAGATGGAAATGGCCAATTTTTGGTATTAAAATTAATTTTAGCAGAACAATTTTCTTTGGGGCACTTCTATTGACCCTAAGTCTATATGATACAGTCTATATTAATACATCCCCATTCCTAATATCTTAGTACCAAAAATCACAGAAATCTGGTTCCACCACAGCTTCTCCCAAGTAAAGGGTGGGGTAAAAACTTAGGAACAAAAAAAGCACACCAAAGCCAACATATATTTCTAAGAAGAATGAACTTGCCCCGTAATTCTCAAAGCCCATCAAGCCAAATGTCAGATGAAGATAGAATAAGAAATAGTTTCACCGTGTGTAGTGGCACCTGCCTTTAATCCTAGCACTCAGGAGGCAGAGGCAGATGGATCTTTATGAGTTCAAGGCCAGCCTGGTCTACAGAGTGAGTTCCAGGACACCTGGGGCTACAGGAAGACCAAAAAAAAAGAACTCATTTCAATACCTTTGTTCAACTTAACAAATAATTTCGTGGTTTTCAAGTCAGTGTTTAAAACAGTCCTCCATAGTTTTTATACACTGTATGTAACATCCTAGTATACTGCTGTTTAAGTAGCCCATTACTACTGTGCTAAGGAAAGAGAACTTTCGAACTAAAGGTGTCAGTCATTAAGAAAGAAAGGTAATATTTTGAAAACTGAAAACATATAGAGGTAACAAAGCATGTAATTTATTTTATTTTGGTGACCAAGGACTGAACCCAGGGTCTCACACCTGCTAGGCATGTGCACTGAGCCACATCCTCAGTTTCACAAACACTCAATTTTATGTCGCACTTACACTTATAAAACATTTCTATTTCTATTTACTTTGGGATATTTCTAAAAAAAAAAAAAAAATCCAACTACTGACTTGAAATATCTTACTGTTTTTTCCTCAACAGAATATCAAATAAAATGAATATTTAGAATGGAATATTTGTGCCAAGCACACTGAGAACTTCACTTGTATTTCATACTTATCACTGCTTGAAGGAACTAGCTTCATACATAAGGAAATTAAAACAGATTTAATTCATTGTTACAGAAGTACCAACCAAGGAGAGAGGGTCCTAAATTCAAATTGTCTCACTATGAAACACAAGATGGTAAGCATTATTCTGTATCACACAGGAAATACTTACTGTCCTGCTACCTTCTAAAAGGGGGATAAGGGAGATTTCAAGTCTCTCCCTAAGCTAAAACGATTAACAACATTAAGTCTACAAGAGTTCCTAATCATCAATTTTGGTCATGTACAAGGATAATAAACAGATGAGCATTTTATTTTTATTTATTTTTTTTTTTTTTTTTGGTATTTTCGAGACAGGTCTCCCTGTAGCCCCAGCTGGCCTGGAACTCACTCTGTAGACCAGGCTGGCCTTGAACTCACAAAGATCCGCCTGCCTCTGCCTCCCAAGTGCTAGGATAAGGATTAAAGGTGTGTGCCACCACACCCGGCAGTTTTTTTTTTTAAATGTATTTTGTGTTTTGCCTGCATGTATGTAAGCGTATCCATACATATAATGCCTGCAGAGGCCAGAGGACATCAGATTCCCTGGAACTAAAGCTACGGCTGTTAATCACTGTGTGGGTGCTGGGAACAAACCCTGGATCCTCTGCAAGAGCAGCCAGTGCTCTTAACCTCTGAGCCATCTATCCAGCCCTTATTTTTGTTTTTTGAGATGGAGCTTTGCAATGTTGCCTAGACTGAATTCAAGCTTGTGAGCTCAAATGACCTCCTCATCCTAACCAGCTGGGTCTATACAAGTCCAAACTGTAGTTCTACATTTGCTGAGAATCATTGTACTGGTTTTACTTTTAGTTATAAGCCTAAATGACACCCAAATGTAAAAACCAAAGGAATAAGATATATCAGTGCCCTGTGGGCTGCTGGAACTTCATACCCCCAGGACTAACTCCAAGGCCTTCAGATACATGAATAAGCCACAGTTCCTAGCCACCTTCCCAAACCACCACATCAGAGGAACAGGGAATGCCTTCCACCAAGAGTTTCCCCAAGGGTGCTCAGTCCCAGCAAGGCTCTTTGGTCTTACAGAATGATTTCTGTATGAAGGAAAGGAAATGCGGCAGCTGTCAGAGGACCTGGAAGGACTGACCAAGTGAGCGGAACTGCTGCGCAGCCAGGTGTTCACCCCACAAAACAAGGCCTTTTCTAACTGCTTAGGAACTGAGTTCAATACTAGCACTTAGAAGGATCTGGAGTTTGAGGCTATCCTTAGTTATAACTCGGGCCACCCTGAGTTATGTGAGACACTGTCTCAAAAATTAAAATCCAATCTGAGGGCTAAAGGAAGGACACCAAATAAAGCCGGCAGCTCCCAACTCCACATGCTGAACTTGGAACTGTGAGTTGACAGTAAAAAGTGGGTCTTCGTGAGGTCTGTCTTGGGGATTAGGGGGTGAAGCCCTGGTGAATGACTAAGCTGATTTTTCTAACCACCTAAGGTTATAGAGAGAAGCCATTCACCTACAAGCAGGTTCCCACCAGACAGAAGCTGCAGGCTCCTCATCTTGGACTTCTAGTCTCCAGAAGAGAAAGAAATATTCCTACTATTTAAAAGTTACCAGACTGTGGTGGTCTGTCATCGCAACCATAGCATATTCATACCAACCTAGCAGTCACTTACTTTATTCCAGAGATTTTCAAACTCTTCTTATCCAAAAGGCCCATAGACTGAAAACAAACAAACAAAAATACATACATCAGTTATGAGTGAACAGGGCATGTCTCCACTATTAAATACATTTCACTTAAAAAAAAAATTTTTTTTAAATGTGTATGAGTGTACTATCTGCATGTAGGTTGGTGCACCCGGGTCGTGCAATGCTGTGGAGGTCAAAAGAGAGTGTCAGATTCCCCTGGAACTGGAGTTAAAGACAGTTTTTTTTTTTTTTAATTTTATTTATTTCTGTATGTGTATGAATGTATTGTCAGCATGCAAGTTTGTGCACCCGTGTCGTGCAATGCCGCGGAGGTCAGAAGAGGGTGTCGGATTCCCCTGGAACTGGAGTTCTCCTGGAATTGGAGTTTCAGACGGTTCTCAGCCGCCATGTGGGTGCTGGGGATTGAACCCGGGTCCTCTGTAAGAGCGGTCGGCACTCTTAACCTCTAGGCTATCTCTCCAGCCCTAAAGACAGTTCTTAGCTACCATGTGGGTGCTGGGAATCGAACCCAGGTCCTCTGCAAGAGCAGTCGGTGCTCTTAACCACTGAGCCATCTCTCCAGCTCCACATTTCACATTTTTAAACGTTATTTTAGAGGAGGGCATACGCCATAGCCCATATGTGAATCTCAAAGGACAAGCTGTAGCAGCAGATTCTCTCTTTCACCAGATGAAAGGTAGGGGCTGAACTCAGGTCATCAGGCTTGATGGTGGGCACCTTTACTAGCTGAGCCATTTTGCTGGCCCTCGCTTTGTTTAAAGGTAGTAAGAATGCTGGGTGTAGTGGCGCATGCCTTTAATCCCAGCATTTGAGATGCAGATGCAGGTGGATCTCTGTGAATTCAAGGCCAGCCTGTTCTACATAGTGAGTTCCAGGATAGTTGGGGTCTCAAAAAGACAAAAAAAAAAAAAAAGGTAAGATTCTGTGGTATCTAGGGAGCAGTAGAAGCATGAATGGTCGGTGAACAGCAGGAGCTGGAGCAGGTGAGACTCCAGAGCTCAATCTTGCATGGACAACACTGCCTGTGGCCTTTATCCTGAGCCCACCACACACATCTCCCTCACTGCAGCAGACAATTTCAAAGGCAACACATCCACACAAAAGACCTAGTCAATGCATGCCCCGACAGGCCCATCTGTCTTCTAGAACAGTCAAAGCAGCACACAGCTCAGCAGCAGAGAACTGTGGAGGCCTGGTCCAATCCCCAGTACTGCCAGAAAGGAAGAAAGAATCCACTCACAGGTGTCTCGTAGATGCTTAGGGTGTCCAGCGTCATTCTTGCAAAGAATTTGCCGTCGTGGCTCCACCTGGGAAGAAAAGCAGTGTCAGACTGTGACAACAGGCAGGAAGCCACAGGCAGGTCAGGGCTGTGGGTACTTACTTGAAAATGGGCCAGTGGGCTGAGCTCTCACAGTGAAAGCCTCTCTTTTTATGCCCTGTGAGGATGTCCCAGATGATAATGGCCTGAGGATCATCCTGAGTATCCATCAGTGGGCTAAAGGTCACCAGATACCTGCAAGAGAGAGTCACAGAGACATACTTTGCAGGGCACCTTCTCTCTCATGTGGGTCACACAGAAAGCACAGAGTGCTGTGGGTCACAGGCATGGGACACAGCCAAGACACCTGAAAGCAACACTCCCCACATAGCAACCCCCCCGCCCAGTGCTCTCTAATCTCTCAAAGTAGGGTGAGGAAAGCATATGCAGGGATGCAGTAGTCAAAGGCGTACCATAAGTCACCTAGAACACTGTCCCTACTCAGTACCAGGCAGATCAAATACCTCAACAAAGCTGGTATGAGCAGGCTGGTCTAGAGAGAGGTGAACTGTAGAATCCTCACTCCTGTCACTCTGTGAAATTAACACTAACAAGGTAGACAGATGGTCACCTACAGCTCTAAAGCAAGTATCCTTCTGGGGATCAGCAATTATCTACCCAACGGCTGCTCTAGCACAGGTGGCACCTGCTCCTTTTGCTACCAAGAGCACAAGTATCCTATCAGATGGCTCCTCCCAGTACTGGGCAGCTAGAGAGGCTGAAGGCAGCAGGAGAAAGGCAGCAGCAAACACGCTCTGCTGCTGCTTCGTGCTGCCCACGACTGACATCCCAATCATCCAGGTTAAACTACAGAAACTGCTGAAGCCTGTAACTGAAGACACTTCCTGTACTGCAATCCACAGAACCAAATTACACACACACGCATGCTGAGCAAAGTGTGCAAAGCACGGAGGACCTAAACATGAATGAGACAGATCTATCCAAGTGGACGGACATGTGAACAGATAAATCATACCAGGCATGGCAGCACATGCCTGGTATCCCAGCACTCACAGGGCCCCTTCATCTGAGGGAATTATTCCAAGACCCCATGGTACCCATATGCATGGTTTTCCTATACACATCCATGAGAGACATATTCACTAAAATAACAGTAGTTATAGTAAATTGTTAGTGTTGTCTCTCGAAGAGCCAAGACAGTCACATCTTCCGGGGGTTGGGGGGTGGGGCTGTAACTGGAGCCCCAGGTTAGAACTGTGGCAAGGGAGTTACAGCTCTCCCAGATGGTGTGGGTGAGGCTAGGGAGGATGTGGCTCAATGGTAGAGCACTGACCGGTTCAAGGCCCTGATCACCTAGCACCACACACGCCTTTAGTGCTTGCCTGCACAGCTCTGGCAGCTACTGTCCTCAGGAGAATGTTCCAGTAAGACATGGAAGCTCTTGGAACTCTTTGTATCTTTTCTCTCCCTTCTTTTGGTTTAGTCTTTGTATGGGAGGAGGAAGGAGAGCTGAGACAGGGCCTCATGTAGCCCAATCTGGCCTCCAACTCACTAGGAGGCCAGGGTAGCTTTGACAAGCTCCTGACTCACCTGTGGAGTTCTATGTGTTCTTCTGTGATTTCTCTATGAACTGTGAAGCTACTGTAACATAAAAAGGCTTTGCAAACTACCCCCATGTAGAAGCCGCCATGAGGCAGGCCTGACTGAGGCCTGGCGGCTGCCCCCACATCTCACCTCTCACATGGGGAGAAGTCTATGAGCTGGACGCCTTGGTGGCTGAACCTCTGGATCTGCTTGAACTTCTCTCCCCCCCAGAGAGCAATGCCCCTCTGATGGAAAGTGGCCAGGTAGGTGCCCTTGGGGGACCAGCGCACATACGTCTCTGTCCATCTCTGTGGGAGAAGGCAGGGTCAGGGTTAGCATGAGACAAAAGTCAAGCATAGTGACTGTTTCTTTTTTTTTTTTAATTCTTTTTTTTTTTTAATTTTTTTTGTATGTGTATGAATGTACTGTCTGCATGTAGGTTTGTGCACCCGTGTTGTGCAATGCCACGGAGGTCAGAAGAGGATCTCGGATTCCCCTGGAACTGGAGTTCTCCTGGAACTAGAGTTACAGACAGTTCTCAGCCGCCATGTGGGTACTGGGGATTGAACCCGGGTCCTCTGCAAGAGCAGTCAGTGCTCTTAACTGCTAGGCTATCTCTCGAGCCCCGCGACTGTTTCTTAAACGCTGAATCTTTTCTCATTTCTCAGGACTTTTTCCAAGCTGGGAAAGAACTTGCAGCTGTTCTGGAGCGGCCTCCAAGAGCAGGAGCCTCCCCTGCTAGTCAGTGAGTTTCAGATGGAAACCAGACCTGATGCTAAAGCAGAGGTTATGAGGTGCCAAGGCTGCAGGTACAAACACACGCAAGCACAGACATACCGCTCTCTCTTCAATTGAGACGGGGTCCTTCACATCATTCCAGAAGATAGATGTGCGGTCTCCACTCTCAAAGATCACACTGTACTGATCTCTGCACTCTGCCTCTTCTAGCCAGTACCGCAGATTTCCCTAAAGGTCACCCAAAGTGAGGGAGTTAGTAACACTGCACTCATGTGGATCCAAGAACACTACGACAACCACTGCTTAGAGGCAAATGCAACGTAAGCCTTTTAGCTCAAGTCACACCCTCAAGTCAGCAACTGCAAGCGGAGATGTCGTCAAACATACCAGGTCTTTGAAAGGCTGTTTCTCTGGGATGTCCCACTCATCACTGATCGTCATGTACCTGAAAGAAAACAGACCCTGCTGAGTGCAAAAGCTGATGGGCTGAAGGGACACTGCGCCAACTCTCAAGACACATGGCCAAGTTTTGGAACCTCTGCCCACACAACCCCAAGGCAGAAATGTGAAACTGTTGGTCCTGCTTGGCTAACAAGTCATGAACAACCCAAAAGGCCACTGGCACCCACTGAGGGACACCCCTTGACCCACAGGCACCCACATCCAGTCTCACAGCCAAATTCAAACTCACTTGTCAAAGTCTGTGAAAAGGTTGACCCGGAACGTGTGCTGCTTGTCAAGCTTGTAGCCATCAGCATTTTTCACAGCATCCACGGCGTGGGCAGGAGAGGCATATTCCAGAAAGATATACCTGGGCAGGAAGGCAGGCAGCTAGCACACAGGTGGCTTCAAGACCTGTACACCTGAGACTTTCCAGAAGAACAAATACCCTGCTTGTCCTGCAGGGTCCCCAAGACAATCAAACCAAGGAATGCAGGACAACACAGGCCAAGCAGTATCCCAATCAAGGATGAAGCCCTACTGAAAAGATCCCAAGTCTCTAGGCTAGAGAGATGGCTCAGCGGTTAAGAATACTACTGACTGCTCTTGCAGAGGACCCAGGTTCAATTCCCAGCACCCACATGGCGGCTAAGAACTGGCTCTAGTGCCAGGCGTGGTGGCACATGCCTTTAATCCTAGCACTTGGGAAGCAGAGGCAGTCGGACCTCTCTAAGTTCAAGGGCAGCCTGGTGTACAGACTGAGCTCCAGGCCAGCTGGAACTTAAAGGGAAACCCTGTCTCAAACAACAACAACAACAACAACAACAACAACAACAACAACAAAATGCAAGTTTCTTAACTTCATGGTTATAAATTACTGAAAAGGGAGCTGGAAGGAAAGGCTCAGGGGTTAAGAGCACTAGCTGCCCTTACAGATGACCCAGGTTCAGCTCACATGGCAGTTCACGAGGGTTTGTAACTCCAGTTCCAGAAGATCCAATGCCCTCTGGCTTCTGTGATCAATCCACACACATGGTGCACTTACATACATGCAGGCAAAACACTTCATAAAATAAAAAAGAAATTATCACCGAAAAATAAATTACTTTAATTAATTGAGATATTCATTACCCTGACCATGAGGCATACAGAGATAAAAAATGTATCAAATTGCCCACTTTAGGCTCTGCAGGGTTACTGAATAGCAATCACCTCATGAAAGTTGTCAAGAGTCTACTATTGCTGGGCGTGGTGGCATGCGGCTTTAATCCTAGCACTTGGGAGGCAGAGGCAGTGGATCTCTGTGAGTTCAAGGCTAGCCTAGTCTACAGAGTGAGTTCCAGGCCAGCTGAGACTAAAGGGAGACTGTCTCAAAAAGCCAAAAAAAAAAAGTCTACTATTATAGTGATAGATTCTTAGAGGATGCTGCAGTATATAACCACCTAATAGACCAACTGCTGGTCAACCAAACTCTGAAACACAAACAGGGACAGCTACCTGGAGCTGATGATTTTTCTGGAAACAAACTTTCTGGATAGCTTTATAAATATCAAGAGTTTTAGGTGGATGTCGGTGGCACGGGCCTTTAATCCCAACACTCAGAAGACAGAGACAAGAAGATCTCACAAAGGCTGTGCTTTAGTACCAACTTGACACACCTGGGTGGAGAGACCCTCGACTGGGCAATGTTCTCCACTGAACTGGCCTGTGGGATATTGTCTTGATTGTTAGTGATGTGGGAGGGTCCAGTCCACTACAGGTGGTGCCACCCCTGGGCAGGTTGTTATGTACTGTACAAGAAAGCAGGCTGCGAATGGGCCAAGAGAGCAAGCCAGTGAGCAGCACTCCTCCATGGCCTGTGCTTCAGCTCCTCCTCCAGGTTCCTGCCCTGAGTTCCCATCTTGGACTCCCTAAGTGATGAACTGTGACCCAGGAGATATAGGCTAAATAAACCCTTTCCTCCCCAAGTTGGTAGTGGTCCAAGTGTTTTGTCATGGCAATTGAAGAGAAACTACAACAGAGGCCATCCTGGTTCACATAGTGAGTTCCATGCCAGCTAGAGCTACAGGGAGACCCTGTCTCAACAACAAAACCCCAACAACAGGACTTTAATTTCAAAAAGTGACTTCGGGGGGTGGGAGTGGGGTAGAGAATCAAGACAAGATCTTACTATGTACCATGGCTGGCCTAGAACTCAGTAGGTACTCCCTGGCTGACCTCAGAGATCCACCTACCTGCCTCCTAGGTTCTGGGACTAAAGGCATGAGTTTTACCCCTATCTCCCCACTCCCAGAAGTGACCTTATTATCCTATATTCCCCTCAGATAAAACTGGTATTTATAGGAAGTCTTGTCTGACAGTACTGGCAAATGACAATCAAATCCCTACAAAGTCTGTCACCGCTCTGGACCATGCTATCCTGTCCAGGTGACCAAGGGAGTCCACAGAAGGCTGGCTATAAGCAGAGTCTACCTACATTCAATACAGTAATCAGACAGGAAAATGGACAAGCATGTAAGACATCAGAATACCACAGCACTTAAAAGTTAGTCCTGGGTTCTACCCTCAGCACAATAAACAAGATGAAGGAGTCAAAAGCATCTACACAGAAAACCTAATTCTGAAGAGAAAGGGCAAGCTGTAGGTCACACCTTAGGCTACCACTTTAAAAAACACCCAGCTATTTTAGGTGCTGACTGAGCAGTGACACAATGCTTTCACCTAGACTGTAAGAGGCATCACCCCCATTTCAGAGAAGTTAAATGCTTTAAATGTCAGAGGGCAGGGCACAGTAGCATACATCTTTAATTCCAGCAATTGGGAGGCAGAGGCAGGTGGATCGGATCTTTGTGGGATAAGGCCAGCCTGGTCTACACAGTGAACTCTAAGGCAATCAGGACTACACAGTGAGTCCCTGAATAAAAAAAATACAGCTCAGCTGGGCATGGTGGTGCACCTTTAATCCTAGTATTCGGGAGGCAGAGGCAGGCAGATCTCTGTGCGTTCAAGGCCAGCCTGGTCTACAGAGTGAGTTCTAGGACAGCTGGAGCTACAAAGACCCTGTCTCAAACACACACACACACACGCTCATCAGAAGAATCAAATTCCAGCCAGTCCTGGCCTGAGCTCTGCCTGTGTCCAGGCCAGCACCTGTCCCAGGTGGCCTGCCGCTCCTGCTCAGACCTACAGACCAGCTCTACCATCCTCATGGTCAGCAGCCACCAACACCACAGTGGTTCTGAGCCTCCCACGCTCTCCTGCCCCCTGAGGACTAGCCTCACGCGGAGAGCTTCCCTCTGGGATTGCCTAGCACACCCCCAAACCACAGCTGCTACACCAGCGAAATCATGAATGAAAGGACCAAGAACACAGATTCACCCTTTCGTCTTTCCATCCTCTTCAGGGTAATAGTCGTTGATGATCTTGCCAAACTTGGAGAAGATCTTATGGATTACATTCTTGAGCTTCTCTAGGCGGTCAGGCCCCACCTGAGGGACGTTGTCCACCACAATCACGGAGTCAATCCCGTCTGCTTCCTGAGGCCGGTCCTTGAGCACATCACCAAGCAATTCTGTGAGTGAGAGAGATGCTGAATAGCTTCTATTAAACCAAAAAGGAACCCAGAAACCCACCAGCTCAACATACTCAGAGATGCTTCTTACAGTCATCAACAACTCTACACTTGTTTACTATGAACAAAGAAAGCATGGCCTAGCTTGCTTCAAAAATTAAAACCAGGTATGGTGGCACATGCCTTTATTCCTAGCACATGAAGTTTGGTTCCTGGAACTCATATGGTGGAAGAAGGAACTAGTTAGTTGGGTGTGGTAGCACTTGTGTTTAATCCAAGCACCAGGAGGCAGAGGTGGGGAGATCTGCGAGATGGAGACCAGCCTGGTCTAGCCTGGTCTACATAGGAAGTTCCAGGCCAGCAAGAATTTTTTGGTGTTTTTGAGATAGGGTCCCCTAGCTGGTCTGGAACTCCCCATGTAGACCTAGGCTACCCTTGAACTTAGAGATCTGCCTGCCTCTGCCTCCCAAGTGCTGTGATCAAAGGTGTGTGCTACCACACCCATGAGACTTTGCCTAAGATTCCAAGCACAAACGAAAAAAAAGCTGACGAGCCCACTAGACTGCCTCCATAGGGCACAAAGCTCCTAGCAACACCTGAGCTAGAATGGAAACACACGGTTGTAAAAAGAACCAGGAGAAAAAAAAAAACAAAACAAGTGTGGAACAAACACAAACATCTCAAAATAAGTGGCCAGGAGCCCACAGCTCCATTTGAGGCTCTTCAGCCTTCAGCACTTTGAGCCTCTGAGAGAAGGAAAAAAAAAAAAAAAAAAACCAACTCACCTTTGTCAGATTTCCTGCACAAACCCTAACCCTCCCAGTCCATCCAGAAAGCCATCAGTTTCAAGGAGCTGAAAAGGTATCTTTTTTTTAAAAACTGCAGTGGAAGTATACCCATCAGTAAACAGAGCCAAATGACCTTACGGTTCAATTTCAAAGGGCAGCTGAAGGACCATCTGGTACAGTGATGTTTGTTCTTATAAACCGAAGAAGCTGTAGCTCCAAGACATCCATCACCCTTCTCTTCTGCATATCCACACACACAAATACACACATAAATAAAAACAAATCTTGTCCAGCCTGGTGGCGCACATCTTTGATCCCAGGACTTGGGAGGCAGAGGCAGGTGGCTCTCTCTGAGTTCAAGGCCAGCCTAGTCTACACAGTGAGCTCCAGGCCAGCTGGGACTAAAGGGAGACCCTGTCTCAAAAAGACCAATAAATAAGTAAACAAATAAATAAAGCTTCTCTTAGGACTCCTGAGCTTAAAGGTTCAAATTTACCCGGGCAACATTGAGAACCAGATGTCTCTCCTCCCTCCCGAGAAGAGCTCTCTACTTGTTACTGTGTATGTTTGAGACTGTTTATAAGAAAAAGTTAAGGGCTGGAGAGATGGCCCAGTGATTAAGAGCGCTGACCGCTCTTACAGAGGATCCGGGTTTGATCCCCAGCACCCACATGGCGGCTGACAACCATCTTTAACTGTAGTTTCAGGGGAATCACAACACGGGTGCACAAACCTACATGCAGACAAGTACATTCATACACATAAAAAAAAATAAATGTTAAAAAAAAAAAGTTAAAAAGGTCTTTCAAGAAGATAAAATAGGGGCTGGAGAGCTGGCTCAGAAGTAAACAGCAGCACTGGCTGATCTTGCAGGAGCCCTGGGTTCCATTCCCAGCACCTATGTGGTGGCTAACTGCCCTTAACCCTAGTTTCAAGTGATCCATTGCCCTCTTCTGGCCTCCATGGGCATTGTACACATGAGTGTACTTGGAGAAGACACTCATAAAACTACATTCACATTCACTGACACAGACACAGACACACCCCATATACCCATCAGTGGGCGCGCGCACACATTTTTTTTCTTGCTGGGCGTGGTGGCACACGCCTTTAATCCTAGCACTTGGGAAGCAGAGGCAGGGGGATCTTTTGAGTTCAGGGCCAGCTTGGTGTCCAGAGTGAGCTCCAGGACAGCCAGGACTACAGGGAGACCTTGTCCTGAAAAGACAAAAAAAAATTTTTTTTTCTCATTCTTTTGATTAAAATAAAAAAATTTTAAGGTTAATTGTTGGGCTGGGCATGGTGGAATGTGCCTTTAATCCCAGCCCTCAGGAGGCAGAGGCAGGTAGATCTCAAGGCTATTCTGACCTACAGATGAGTTCCAGTCCAGTTATGTCTACATAGTGAGACCATGACTCAAGAAAAAGGTAATTTTGGAGGGTTGGGAGGGGTGCAGCTCAGTCAGAGTGCTTGCTTACATGCTCAAAGCATTGGGTTCAATTACTAGTACAAGCCGAAACAAACAAAAAACTGCCACCTGAATTTCAAAGATGCTAAAATGAAGCCCAGACACAAAAACCAGCCAGAGGCTGGGTGAGAAACATCTCACAGCACTACAGAAACCACAGCCAAGTCTCTGGGTTACTTTAAAAGGGTACTTACTACTCACTGCAATTAAATGGCCTGCTGGGCTGGATCTGAACTTAAAGAGACATAATAAAAAGCCCAGCTTCTATATAAACTGTGGACTCCTTCCCACCAGCTCAAAGCACCCACCTATCCTATAACAATTGGCTTACATCCAGGAAGGAACAAGTAACTACAAAATGCAAGACTTACTGACAGGGTCCCATGTAGCTTAGGCTACCTGTGCACTCCCAGGCGTAGTCTCAACCGCCTCCCTCTACCTCCCAAGTGCTAGGATTACAGGCTTGCACTATCACACTAGCTTTATTTTTCATTTCTCTTTCTTTTTTGGTCTTTTCTTTTGAGACAGGGTCTCCCTTTAGTCCCTGGTGCTGGGATTAAAGGCATGAACCACCACGCCCAGTTTTATTTTTATATTTATTTATTTTGTTTTTTTCGAGACAGGGTCTCCCTATAGCCCCAGCTGTCCTGGAACTCACTCTGTAGACCAAGCTGGCCTTGAACTCACAAAGATCCGCCTGCCTCTGCCTCCCAAGTGCTAGGATTAAAGGCTTACGCCACCACGCCCAGCTTTTTCTTTTGAGATGGTTCTGACTATGTAGCCCAGGCGGACGCAGCTAGAACCCCTTGGTGTTGAGATGACAGACACATGCTACACCAGGACAGACATCTTGTTCACTGTCAGTTTATTCCTGGGTCTTGGCTTCCCATTCTGCCTCCAGAGAAAGAAGAAAGAATTTTCAAAACTAAGCAGGATACACAAAGAATTAGCTGATGAGCCAAACCGGATCTTTGGCCAAAGGTGGCTGAAACACTAAGCAAAAGCAGGACAGAATAGACTAAGGTGTACCTGTGAGACAGAACATGATCCCCATGTCCACTCTCCTGTGAAGAGGAGAGGCTGCCTTACCTTCACCTCCCTTGCCAAGGCAGCCCACAACCAGTGGTCTTGAGAGCTAGCACGTTGAGTTCTGGTTCCTCAGGGCCAGCCCTTCCCCACCATGGTAGTTACCACATCATACATCAGAAGGACCACTGAGCTCCCAGAGGACCTGGTGACACGATGGAGGCAGGCTGGCCTCATGCTCATGTCAGCATCCCAACTGCCACACAATCTGTGAGATGAGGCTGGAGAGATGGCTTCGCATATATTGCTCTTGCAGAGGACCCGAGTTTGGTTCCCAGCACCCAGGTCAGGCAGCTCACAACTGCAGCTCACAACTCCAGCTCTGGGGGCTGGACAATGTCCTTTGCTGGCCTCCACAGGTACCTGCACATTCATGTCAGATACCCTCAACAGACACACAGACACAATTTTTTAAAAATGTGAGAAAATGAAAAGGAAAAATGGGTGGAGACAGCTAAGTCTATAAAGTGCTTGCTAGGCAAGCAGTAGGACCTAAGTTAGGCTCCCCAGCACCTAGGTAAACCGTTGGGCACAGGGTATGCACCTGTATTCCCATTGCTGGGAAGGTAGAAACTGGATCTCGCTTGCTGGCCAGCCAATCTAGCAAATTGGTGAAGTGAGTTCAGTGACAGACCCTGCCTTAAGAAAAAGGGGAGGAAGGTGTTAGATAGTTCCATGGTTAACGGCATGGACTACTTTTCTGGAGGACCAGAGCTCAGTTCTCAGCACCCACATCAACTAGCTCACAACCTATAACTCCAGCTCCAGAGGATCTAACATCTCTGACCCCTGCAGGCACCTGCACAGGCACACATGCATACATACACACACACAATTTAAAAACTAAATTTTAAAGAAAAGCTGCTTTTGGTGGTTCACACCTATAATCCCAGCACTTAGGAAATGGAGACAGGAGAACTGACATGAGCATGCAACCAGCCTTGAGCCACACAGCCAGTTCCTAGCAGGAAGACAGCATTTAGTCCTGTCTCAAACAAAACATTCCAACAGTAAATAAATACCAAGTGCTCAAAAACGAGCTTCAAAGTCAAAACCTAGGCATTAACATATATACAGGAAAACTGATGGTCAGAGAATCACTGGTGTGGGCAGAGAGGTGAGAGCCCCAGAAACCTGCTTCCGTGAAAACTTGAGACTGGCAACTTCACAGCACGGCTTTCCTGCCTCACGCTAAAGCTTATCTTTTATCTACAGAAATAAAATACAGCAACAAGACAGGCATGGTGCTCACAGCTGTAATCCTGGCAGGAGGACTGGTTCAAAGCAAGCTCCAGCTACATAATGAGTTCTAGGTTATCTCGGGCTACATGAGATCCTGTCTCAAAACAAAACAACAAAAAAAACACACACAAGAGAATACAGTAAAATAACAATAACATAAGTAGCAGCCCCTTAAGAATGCTTTAAGTTTTGGGACTGGAGAGATAGCCTAGCGCTTAAGAGCGCCGACTGCTCTTGCAGAGGACCCGGGTTTGATTCCCAGCACCCACATGGCGGCTGAGAATCATCTTTAATTCCAGTTCCGGGGGAATCCGACGCCCTCTTCTGACCTCCGCGGCACTGCAAGACACGGGTGCACAAACCTACATGCAGACAGTACATTCATACACATACAATAAATTAAAAAAAAAAATTTTAATGTTAAAAAAGAATGCTTTAAGTTTTAAGCTGAAAACTATATTGACAACTGACACCTAGACTTTCTTAGTGTATCACTGGTAGTTTAGAGGTGCTTGCTTCCCAGCACTAGGGAAACTAAGGCAGGACAATCAAGAGTTCAAGTTCAGATGGAGCTAAAAACTGCTGTTCATAAAGAAATGATGGCTCAGCTATTAACAGCACAGGCTGCTCTAGATCAGGGTTTGTTCCCAGCACCCACAAGGCAGGTAACAACCGTGTGTACCTCCAGTCCCAGGGGATCAGATGCCCTCTCCTGACCTCCGTAAATCAGAAGACAGCACAATATGGATACACTTACACACATGTAGGCAATACACTCATACACAGAAAATAAAAATAATGAATATTAAAAAACAAAATGAAAAAACCGGCTCTTGCGCTCTTAGCATGGAAGACTCGAAAGGGCAGAAAACACACGCCATCAACTGTCAACAAAAATGACTTTAGGAATCAGACTCCCGGGTAGGAAGGCAGAAATAATACCTGTATAAGCAGCTGCCATAGAATAGCGGGTAAAGCAAACTGCACACCCAACAGTTCTAA
Organism: Rhizomys pruinosus; assembly: GCA_009823505.1. Lineage (NCBI taxonomy): Eukaryota > Metazoa > Chordata > Mammalia > Rodentia > Spalacidae > Rhizomys > Rhizomys pruinosus. The sequence continues at coordinate 2,713,044 of VZQC01003171.1, read as the reverse complement.
AAAAGCAATACACCACAAAGAGTGGTCTGCTCTACGAACTGGGGTAGAGAGAGGGGAACGAGCAGACGGGACCCCGACAGGGCCAGCCTGGCGATGTGTGGATACGGATATCGCTGGGCACAGTTCTGCAAGAGGAACAGGCACCCGGCTGTCCCTCTCATTAGGCCCTTGGTGGGGGGGGGGGGTCCGTGCGGTCAGCACTAAAGTCCTGGCCCGGGACACCGGGATGTACTGCTGGGCTGCTGCAGCACGTGCAATCCTCCGCCACCCCAGATGTCCAGCCGTCCCACAGAGGGGCTCCCCTAGTTTGGAGGGAGAACAGGGGCCGACCGCTGCAGTCGGGGGCCCTCACGACCCCGAGGACTTCCGTGGACACCGTCCCAGTCACGCCCCTCACCTTCCTCGCTCACGTCGTCCACGAAGTCCTCGGGGTCGCTGAAGGAGGGCTCGTCCGCCTCGCCGTTCTCCACCGCCCCCGGCTCGGCCTCGGCCGCACTGCCCTCGGGCCCTCCCTCCTCGTCCGCCGGCTCTCCGGCGGGCTCGGCCTTCCCGGGTCCCGAGAACTCGGCCGGCGCGGAGGGTCGCTCCGCCGGCTGCGGCGGGGGCGACACGGCCGGACTCGCCGTCTCCTCTTCGCGCTGGGCCGCCGGCTCGGCCCTCACCTCCGGCTCCGGCCCGGCCTCTTCCTCGGCGTCTTCGGTCCGCGCCGATTCTGACGCGCCAGGCCCCACCGGCTCCTCCTCCGGCGGCGGCTCGGAGGTCAGCTGCTGCCTCACGGGCTCGGCCCGCTCCTCGGCCGCCTCGGGCGCCGCCACGTTCTCAGCGTCCTGCATGGGCCCGCGCTGCTTCTTACCCGGCTCCACCACCTTGCTTCCGACTCCCAGGAAGCACCGCGCAGCGGTAGCGCGGAGCCATGTGCGTGCTGCAGGGAGGCTGTCCCAAGACGCGGCACGGGGGATAAACCCACGCCCTCATGCCTCACAACCCCACAGAAACTCAGATACATAAAAAGATATCCGGAAACAATTATAAGAGTTTACTGAACAGACTGAAGTGGTCATTTCCCTTCAATAAAATTGATTTAGGCATTTAATTACTTCACTGGTATAAGTGCCCCCCCCATTTTGGAGAGTGAGAATGGTTGTGTCCAAGATGGCAGCAGCTCCTCTCCCTCTCCCGGCGGGCGCTATGAGAAAGGACTGAACTATCTGCAGAGCACGAAGCAGATTTCAGAAATAATTTTAACCCGCGGAATTGTATGAAAACAATATGTGACTCAAAAACCAGTGCTATAAAAATGTAAAGTACCAAGAATGATTCTCTTTATGCTATCTTCGTTTTCACTTACACCATCAGGTCGGTTGACATGACTATATTCCCCCCCGTATTTTAGACTCGCCCACTGACGAGGCAAAAGAACGGACTGCTCCAAAAGCTACCCGAGGAGTTCGCGGAGAGCTAGAGGCTGCCGACAATCAGAGGAAGAGGCAGGCCAAAGGCTAGTTGTGGGCGTCTCTAGTCCCCACGGGCATCCACTACTGGCACCTGCAGCCTCTCCCTGCTCCCCCACGCCACGCACGCACTGACGGTCACGATGGTTCAGTCCGCCAGACCAGGCCGCCCACGGAAGCGGACGAACGCAGTCACGTGGTCAGGGTGGGCCAGCGGGGTGTGGCCAGAGAGATTCCAGGGAGTGGTGCACTGGGAAAGGTGCTCAAGCTATAGTGTCTTTTTTGCGCGGTGGTGTATCGCCTATGTGTATGTAAGTGCATTCGTGTGGTGCAATGCCTGGGTAGATAAGGGGTCAGCCCTAGTGTCTGAAGTATCTTGGAATTTGGTGGGCTCTGGAGCTGCTGCTGTTATGGGATTTTTTTTTTTTTTAATGTATATGTTTTGCCTGCACTTGTGTGCAATATCCATGAAAGGCCAGAGGAAAGTGTCAGATTCCCCCGAAACGGCAACAGAAGATTCTAAGTTCTTCTCCAAGTGCTCTTAAACCATCTCTGAGCCATCCTTCCAGCCCCTGTTCTGAGGATGTTTGGATCAGCAGAGCACTGTTGCCAGAGGACCTAGGTTCAGTTCCCAACAACCACATGGCAGATAACTCTAACTCCAGGTCCAGGGGATGGACTCCCCTCTTCTGACCTCCCCAGACATTACACACACATGGTGCACATACACACAGGCAAAACACTCATACACTTAAAAATAAATTCTTTTGTTGTTGTTTTTGAGACAGGGTATTCCTGTAACCCCAGCTGTCCTGGAACTCCCTATGTAGACCAGGCCATCCTTGAGCTCACATTCCCATTAGTTGTCAGTAAATGAGCAAATACAAATAGGCCAGTCTGACTCCCTACTTGCCAGCTGTTGGACTTCCCTGAAACAGCCAGGCTGACCACTCTTAAGCCAACAGACAGCTCAGATATTTGTTTCTGTGAAACGCGGTCTCACAGTGTAGCTATGGTTGGTCTGGGACTCACAGAGATCCCCATCTCGTCTGGTGAGTGCTGGGATGAAGGTTGTGCACCACCATACCCAGAGAAAAAAGTCTGTGTGTGTGCCTGCTTGTCTGTATATGCAATATGGCCCCCCTTAGAGGCCAGAAGAAGTCACTGGAGCCCCCTGGTATTGGAGTTACAGGCCATTATGCTTGGAACCAAACTCAGGTCCTCTACAAGAACATGTAAAGCATTCCTAATCACAGAGCCATCTCTCCAGCCCAACACTGGCCATTTTGAACACAGGATCACAGCTGATGGCCCTGGCTCCTGAAGGCACAGTCTTAGCCAGGACTATTTCAAATAGTTCATAGTGGACTTTATCTATCACTGGTCTTAGTGAACTCTAGATACCCTGCAACCATTTCCACCAAGGCCAGGAGAGTTCTTGCTCTGATGAACTAGCCCCAACTCCTGAGACTGTGATTGGTGCAAATACAAACCTTTATTTCCAGGAGAGGATTTCTGGCTGTTGAGCTCCCTTGGGGGAGTCAGCTGAGGGGTACCTTCTTGGGCTGTGCTGCCTGGTGTTGCAGCATTAGGCTTGATAAAAGGCTTCTCTTGAGTGGTGTCTGTTACATGTTACTTGAAGGATATGGCTGCTATATCACAGCTTCCTTTCTATGAAGTTCTAACTTCCTTTATCCTCTAACTTCCCTTGCCTGCCGCTTCCTTGCAGGCTGAGCTGGTAATGTATCAAAGTAGCAGAATAAAGCAGCCTCGGGGCTGGAGAGATAGCCTAGCGGTTAAGAGCACTGACTGCTCTTGCAGAGGACCCAGTTTCGATCCCCAGCACCCACATGGCGGCTAAGAACCGTCTGTAACTCCAATTCCAGGAGAACTCCAGTTCCAGGGGAATCCGAGACCCTCTTCTGACCTCCGCGGCATTGCACGACACGGGTGCACAGACCTACATGCAAACAGTACATTCATACACATACAAAAATAAATAAAAAAATATTTAAAGCAGCCTCATCTCGGATGGTTCTTATGACAAGCAGCTGAGACGCACCCAGGGGCAGAATGGAGCCAGGAGACAAGGCAGAGAGACAGCAGGCAGGCAACCACAAAGAGCCAGGGGCTGCTACTTCTTGAAGGCTGTTCCTGTTATAGTGGCCTGTAACTGTGGAAGTGGATGGATTTGTTGCTGTGGTTAAACACCAAGGCAGCTTATAGAAGGAAGGGTTTATTTGGCTTAGTGTTCCAGACGACTAAGAGTTCATTGTGGCAGTGAGGCACTGCCAGAGGCAGCTAGGGCAGACAGCTAAGTGCTCACGTCTTCAAGCAAGCACAGGAAGCAGAGAGATAATGGAGATCCTGAAAAGGCTTCAAAACCCTCCCCCAGTGACGAGCTTCCGCCATCAGGCCATGCCTCCTAAAGGTTTCATGATCCTCCCCAAACAGCACCACAGGCTGGGGAGCAAGTGTCCTAATACTTGGAGCCTATGGGTGGACACTCAATCAAACCACCACAGTGGCCATGGCAGTAAGGGGCACTGAACAGTTCCAGGAAGTGGCCAGAACAAGAGAGGGTAGAGACCTGTGGCTGCAGAGACAGAGGTTGGAGAGAGCCAGAGAACACACAGGCCCTGGTAGTGGGAAGGGTTCCCGAGAGCTGCCAAGCCTGCGGACAAGGGTCCCAGACATCGCAGGCCTGGGAGCTGGACACAGCTGCTGTTGAGGGCTGAGGAACCCCACAACAAGGCCACCAGTTCCTGATAGAGGCTGGAGAATCTTGATATCCTAGAGCTACCTACACAAAGGGCCTGGCTACCTGGAGTCTGCACAAGAGCTGTCAAAGAGTGCTGTGAAAAGAGAAGAGACATTTTCTTTTATTTTTTAATCTTTTTTTTTTTTTTTTTTTTTTTTTTTTTTTTTTNTCTCTTTTTTTTTCTTTTTGTTCTTTTTGAGACAGGGTCTCCCTATAACCCCAGCTGTCCTGGAACTCACTATGTAGTATATAGACAAGGCTGGCCTTGAACTGGGGCTGGAGAGATGGCCTAGTGGTTGGGAGTGCCAACTGCTCTTGCAGAGGACCTGGGTTCAATCCCCAGCACCCACATGGCGGCTGAAAACCGTCTTTGGCTCCAGTTCCAGGGGAATCTGACACCCTCTTCTGACCTCTGCAGCATTGCACTACATGGGTGCACCAACCTATATGCACACAGTGCATTCATACACATATGAAAATAAATATTTAAAAAAAGAAACAAAAAGTGTGGTGGCGCACGCCTTTAATCCTAGCACTTGGGAGGCAGAGGCAGGTGGATCTTTGTGAGTTCGAGGCCAGCCTGGTCTACAGAGTGAGTTCCAGGACAGCTGGGGCTACAAGGAGACCCTGTCTCGAAAAGACCAAAAAAAAATAAATAAATAAACAAAAAGGTGTGCACCACTATGCCTGCCTGAGAAGAGACTTTGTGTGTGTGTGTGTGTGTGTTTTCGAGACAGGGTCTCCCTGTAGCCCCAGCTGTCCTAGAACTCACTCTGTAGACCAGGCTGGCCTCGAACTCACAAAGATCCTCCTGCCTCTGCCTCCTGAGTGCTAGGGTTAAAGGTGTGCACCACCAGGCCCGGCTGAGAAGAGACATTTTAATTAATTGAAATTTTTTCTTCTTTATTTTACTTATGTATATATGGAGAGCTATGCGCCCCCCTCCTGCCCCCACGTGAGGACATGAGCTCACGGAGTCTGGAGGAGGGCAGAAGAGCTGCTGAAGCGACAGCTACAGGTGTCGGGAGCCAGGAGACATGTATAAGCTCTTAACCACTAGGCCATCTCCCCACCACAAGAAGAAACTTTTGTTGTTTTAAGACAGAGTCTTACTGTGTAGCACCTGGCTGGCCTAGAGCACACTATGTAGGCCAGGCTGAACTTAAACTCACAGAGATCCACCTGCCTCTGCCTCCTGACTAGGAGAAGGGAAAAGCTGAGACCTGCTGCAGCCAGAGGAGAGGAAGAACTTACCTCCCAGGAAGAAATTAGACATGATTCTGACAAACTGTTGGAACACTCCTTAGGACAGAGTGGAGCCGAGACAATGAGATTTGTACTTGTATTAATGGCCAGCTCTTTGTCCCTCAAGGGAGACATCATACCATTCAGCCAAGATGAGAATATGTGGGTCTACTAGGCATAAAATGACTTTTGTCTTACAGGAGGGACATATGTTGAGCAGACTGTCACATCATGTCTCATGGGTATTGGCACAGCCCTGGGGACCTAACAAGTTCTACTTTATTCCAAAGCACAAACAAGCCTGTGGCTTTGACATTTCTAACTGGGGATCAAAGGGCTATAAAAGGGTGGGAACATTCTCTAATACTGACAGTATCTGGGGCTCAGCTGTTAAGAGCACATACTATAGAGAACCTGAGCTCAGTTCCTAGAACCCATGTCAGGCAGCTCACAACTGCTTGTAACTACCTTTAGGGGATCTGGGCTCTGTGGGTACTGCATTCACATGGAGGGGCACACACACACACACACACACATCTTTAAAAATAAATGAGGCTGGGGCTGGAGAGATGGCCTAGCGGTTGGCGCTCTTGCAGAGGACCGGGGTTCGATCCCCAGCACCCACATGGCAGCCAAGTCTGTAACTCCAATTCCAGGAGAACTCCAGTTCCAGGGGAATCAGACAACGTCTTCTGACCTCCGCGGCATTGCACGACACGGGTGCACAGACCTACATGCAAACAGTACATTCATACACATAAAAATAAATAATTAATTAATTAAAAAAATAAATTAGGCTGGTTGTAGTATCACATAATTTTATTTATTTATTTATTTATTTATTTTTTGTCTTTTTGAGACAGGGTCTCCCTGTAGCCCCAGCTGTCCTGGAACTCACTCTGTAGACCAGGCTGGCCTTGAACTCACAAAGATCCGCCTGCCTCTGCCTCCCGAGTGCTAGGATTAAAGGCGTGCGCCACCACGCCCGGCAGTATCACACAATTTTAATCCCAGCACTCAGGAGGCAGAGGCAGGTGGATCTCTGTGTGTTCAAGGCCAGCCTGGTCTACATAGTGAGCACCAGGCCAGCTGGGACTAAAGAGAGACCCTACCTCAAAAAGACCAATGAAATAAATAAATAAATAAATAAATAAATAAACTGGCAAGTGTCTTCATCTGGCAAATAATGTATTTTCATAGGCAGGCTGAAAACTCGTTTAGATCTAACAAAAGATAGTTCATGAAGCCGTGATGCAAAGAAGAGGGAGGGGCTGAGGATATAGCTCAAGGTCCTGGGTTTGAGCCCCAGCACTACATAAAACTGACATGTGCACACCTGTAATCCTAGCCTTCATGAGGTAGAGGCAAGGAAATCAGAAATTCAAGATCATCCATGGCAACACAGTGGGCCAGGCTGAGTTGTCTGAGACTCCACCCCAAAACAAAACAACAACAACAAAAAACAATTTCTGTCTGTGCTCATTGAGGTAATAGCAAGCACACTCTTCTAAAGAAACACTAGAGGGCAGCACTTGCCGCTCCTACCAGCGTTCTGCTGCGCGGTGGATCTGAGTAAAGTGCTTGCTGCTCAAGCGTGAGGACCCCAATTCAGATCCCCAGTGTCCACATAAAGGCAAGGTATGGTGACGGCAGGGAAGGGGTAGCTCACAGGCTGTCAGTCTAGCTAAAACAAGGGGCCCAGTTTCAGTGGGAAAATGTATCTTGGGGGCTGGAGAGATGGCTCAGCGGTTAAGAGCACTGACTGCTCTTGCAGAGGACCCAGGTTCGATTCCCAGCACCCACATGGCAGCTAAGAACCGTCTTTAAGCTGGGCATCATGGCGCACACTTTTAATCCCAGCACTCGAGAAGCAGAGGCAGGTGGATCTCTGAGTTTAAGGCCAGCCTGGTCTACATAGGCCAGCTAGGACTAAAGGGAGACCCTGTCTCAAAAAAAAAAAAAAAAAGAAAAGAAAATGTGTCTGGAAAAAATAAGGTGTGGGCTGGAGAGATGGCCTAGCGGTTAAGAGCGCCGACCGCTCTTACAGAGGACCCGGGTTCGGTCCCCAGCACCCACATGGCGGCCAAGAACCGTCCGGAACTCCAATTCCAGGGGAATCCGACGCCCTCTTCTGACCTCCGCGGCATTGCACGACACGGGTGCACAGACCTGCATGCAGACAGTACATTCATACACATACAGAAATAAATAAAATTAAAAAAAAAAATAAGGTGTAAGCCAGGCATGGTGGTGCACACCTTTAATCTCAACATTTGAGAGTCAGAGATAGGCAGATCTCTGTGAGTTGGAGGCCACCCTGGTCTACATAGTGAGATCCTCTCTTTTTTTATGTATGAGATCCTCTCTTAAAAAAAAAAAAAAAAAGATGGAGCAGTGCACATGTCTCAGTGGAGAACACCTACCTAGACTACTCCAGTGAGGGGCTGGGGGTGGGGCTCCGTGGTAAAGCACCTGCCTTGAATCCCCCAGTTAGAGGCTGAGGTATGGCTCAGTAGTAGAGCCCCTGCCTACAATCCCCCTTGGGGGTGTGGCATAGCCATAGTGCACTTGCTTAGTATGTATAAGACCCTGGATTCAATCCCAATACATAAATAGATCAATACAGACTATAAGTGGTTAGCTTAATCATCAACTTGACACACAGTGGAAAATCACCTGGTAAGAAAGTCTCAATAAGGGGTCGTCTACACTGAGTTGGCCTGTGGGGGAATTGTCTAAATATAGTTGACTGATGTGCCCACTGTAGGTGACAATATTCCCTAGGCGGGGAGTCCAGAAGTGTGAATGAACAGAGAAACTGAGCAGAGCAGAAGCAAGCCAATGCACAGCATGCATTAATTTCCCTGTCCCATAGATTGTGGACATGATGTGCTTGGCTGCTTAAAGTTCCCTGCTGCCTTAACGTCCATGTTGTCATGGACTACAAACTGGAAGTGTAAGTTAAACCTTTTCACCCCTAAGTTTTGTTTTTTTGTGTTTTTTTTGGTCAGGGTATTTTATCAGAGCAACAAGAATGAAGCTAGATCACATAGCAAATTTTATGTCTACAATTCTGTCAGTATTCACTGCAGCAGACCTGTCAGTGTTGCAGGGAAAACTTTCTACCCTCAGAGTTTATCTCTGAGTCTAAGAAACAGATTGACAACTGGCAGTACACAGGAGAAAAGGCAGGTACTTTTTTTTTTAATTTTTATTTATTTAGTTAGTTGTGTATGAGTGTACTGTCTGCATGTAGGTTTGTGCACCCGTGTTGTGCAATGCCGCGGAGGTCAGAAGAGGGTGTCGTCGGATTCCCCTGTAAGTTCAAGGCCAGCCTGGTCTACAGAGTGAGTTCCAGGCCAGGTTGGGCTATAGCACACCTTTAATCCCAGCACTCGGGAGGCTGAGGCAGGCAGATCTCTGTGAGTTCAAGGCCAGCCTGGTTTACAGAGTGAGTTCCAGGCCAGGTTGGGCTACAGGGAGACCCTGTCTCAAAAAGACCCCCCCCCCCGAAAAAAAAGAGTACATGGCCCAAGAATGCAGAGGGAAGATGCAAACAGCCAGTGAGCTCTGAAATCTGAGAGAGGCCTGTGCAGCCAGCCTGATTTAGGAGGGTAAATGTGCCTTAGGAGAAAGGGGGATAGGTGCCAAAGTCTGCCTGGGTGCAGAGTCGCCCCTGGCAGCCTTTCCAATGATACAGTTAATCTTCCCAGAGGCAATTTGGAGGCTTGTACAGAGGATGTCCTTTGGCAGATTCTAGAAGGTCACAAAGGGCCTCTCCCTTCATTTCTTGTTTTTCAGCTAGAGGTTGAGCACAACAGGGAGCTCCAGGTATTCCCCCCCAGGGACAGCCAAGCTGGTTGAGTTGGACTTTTGACCTTGCTGCTGGGGGAGACAAATCTGAATGAGCAGAAAAGGAGTGGTTCTCAGTTGAGATTAAGCTCAGGCTTTCAAAGAAAGAACAGTACAGATGCAAGATGTGGGTGCAGACTTGTTCAGAAAGAGTCACCTGGGAAGACTAGAAAGATGGCTCAGTGGTTAAGAACACTGGCTGGTCTTGCAGAAAGCCTAAGTTTGGTTCCCAGCACCTAGGTGGCAGCTCACAACCATCCTCTAACTCCAGTTCCAGAGAATCCACTGAGGGCACTGCACACATGTGGTACACCTACATACACACAGGCTAACACTCCTAACGATTTAAAATGTTTTTTTTAAAAAGTCACCTTGGGGGGCTGGAGAGATGGCCTAGCAGTTAAGAGCACTAACTGCTCTTGCAGAGGACCCGGGTTTGATCCCCAGCACCCACATGGTGGCTGAGAACCGTCTTTAACTACAGTTCCAGGGGAATCTGACACTCTCTTCTTCTGATCTCCACAGCATTGCAAGACACAGATGCACAAACCTACATGCAGACAGTACATTCATACACATAAAAAAAGAAAATAAAATAAAAAGTCACCCTGGGAGCCAGGTGTGGTGGCATACACCTTTAATCCTAGCACTTGGGAGGCAGAGGCAGGCGAATCTCTGTGAGTTCAAGGCCAGCCTGGTCTGCAGAGTGAGCTCCAGGCCACCTGGGACTAAAGGGAGACCCTGTCTCAAAAATACCAAAAAAAAAAAAAAAAAAAGTCACCCTTGGGCTGGAGAGATGGCTCAGTGGTTAAGAGCACTGACTGCTCTTACAGAGGACCCGGGTTTGATCCCCAGCACCCACATGGTGGCTAAGAACCGTCTGTAACTCCAATTCCAGGAGAACTCCAGTTCCAGGGGAATCCAACACCCTCTTCTGTCCTCCGAGGCATTGCATGACATGGGTGCACAGACCTACATGCAGACAGTACATTCATACACATAAAATAAATAAAATTTTTAAAAAATCATTAAAAAAAAAGTCACCCTCGGGCTGGAGAGATGGCTCAGAGGTTAAGAGCACTGACTGCTCTTACAGAGGACCCGGGTTTGATCCCCAGCACCCACATGGTGGCTAAGAACTGTCTTTAACTCCAGTTCCAGGGGAATCCGAGACCCTCTACTGACCTCTGTGGCATTGCACAACTTGGGTGCACAGACCTGCATGCAGACAATACATTCATACACACACAAAATAAATAAAAAAATAAATAAAAGTCACCCTTGCCGGGCATGGTGGCAGCACATGCCTTTAATCCTAGTACTCAGAAGGCAGAGGCAGGTGGATCTCTGTGAGATCTAGCCCAGCCTGGTCTCTATAGTGAGTTCCAGGCTAGTTGGGGCTACAGGGAGACCCTGTCTTAAAAAAAGAAAAGGTGGAAAGCAATTGACAAAGACACTTAAGCTGATCTCTGGCTCTTCATGCCCCTACCCACATCTATTAATTTTTATTTTATGTATATGAATGTTTTACCTGCATGTATATAATTATACCATGAGTATATAACATCAGTAGATGTCAGAAGGTCCTGTCAGATCCCCTGGAACTGGAGTTACAGATGATTGTCAGCTGCCATGTGGGTGCTGGGATCTAAACTTGGGTCCCCACAAGAGCAGCCAGTACTCTAACCACTGAGCCATCTTTCCAGCCTCCATCTTTGGGGCGTGGGGTTGGGATCTTTACACCTTTACCTCCTTAGTGTAAGAAGGCAATGTTTGGATCCAGCTGCTGCTCCCACAACACCTGCAGCAGCCCCTCCCCTCATAGATACCTACAGTCACCTACTGAGTCCCCAGCTAACAGAGTTCCAGGTGCCAGGATCAAAGCAGGTTCTGGTTGCCACACATCCTGCTCTCCACCCCTTTCCCTGCCTCCTGCCTGGGAACCAGAGAGCCAGGCTACAGGTTTCTGCTGTGAACCCTTCCTATTCTTAGGTTAAGAAGAGCCCTCACCTGCCATGCAGGCCCAGATTCCTCTCTTCAGAGCCCTGCCATATTATAGCCTCTCTCTGTGTCTCTCCATGGCATTAATAACACTGCTAATAAACTTCTTACCCCCAAGAATCCATCTCAGTGTCCCTTTGAACCCCACATCCAAGCCCTATGATTACAGGTATGTGTGTATCCACCTTTTTATATGGGTGCTGAGGATCAAAATCAGGTCTTCTCAGGCAGACAGCAAGGACTTAACCAACTGAGCCATGACTCTTACATTAAAGATTTCCCTTTTGGAAATCAAATTGGAAGGTAGTTCCATTACATTCAGTGGTGGGGGAGCAACTTGTGGGAATTGGTTCTCTTCTTCCACTAACTTGGTCCTTAGGATAGAACACAACTTCTCAGACTTGGTGGCAGCACCCCTACCTGCTCCTGCATGGCCTTGCTAGCCATGTAAAGTAGTTTTATTAGATCTATGTTTGGATTTAGGAAAGAGAAAACAGCACTCTTTTTTTTTGGTCTTTTTGAGACAGGGTCTCCTTGTAGTCCCAGCTGTCCTGGAACTCACTCTGTAGACCAGGCTGGCCTTGAACTCACAAAGATCCGCCTGCCTCTGCCTCCCAAGTGCTAGGATTAAAGGCGGGCGCCACCACGCCCGGCCCGAGAAAACAGCACTCTTACGGCTGAACTAAAAGTCACAAGCATTCTCACCCTGAGCATGAAGCATAGTTTTTGTCTTTAGGAAAGTATGCATGGCTTTTTAGGCAAATGTTGTGTGGCTCTCTTCCTGGGGAGGTGTGAACAAATCTCTACTTACCCCAAAGGTTCTTCTTTCCTGAGCACAGAATTAGACAGAGACACAGGTGACAGCAAGCAAAAGAATGAAGAAAGAATGCACTTCCCAAGAGGAAGACACTAGAGCTGGAAGAAAGCTGTTCCGACGGCAGATACTGTGGGAAAGGTGCAGTGTTTGTCACAGTATGGACTTCGTGACAGGGCCACTGCCTGGAGCCGGAGCTCACGCTCTTGCTGGCTGGCCAGGCATCCTCTTTTTTTCTGCCTCCTCGGTCCTGGAGTTCCTGGTGCCTTCCTCCCCCTGTCGGCTCCAATCTGTACTGCCTGGGTGTGGGGCCATCCACTGGAGTGTGAGCATCCTACCTGGGTCCATACCTGGAAAGAAAACCGACTCTCCCTCTGCTAGAAGCCATCAACTGTCCATAGCTTCTCAGTTAGTGGTGGGAGCTGATAAACCTCTCCCCACCTCCTTGCAATAATGCTGACCAGCTTGATGGTGTGCAGGCCAGCACAACGGCTGTGGGTCATTAGTGCAGTGGTCCTGTCAGGTCCAGAGGACACTGTTTCACTCCAGTCCTTCCTGACCTCTGGCTCCCACAGTCTCTCTTCCACAATGGTCCTGAGCCTTGGAGGACATGGTGTGATACAGATGTCTCATTTGCGGCTGAGCACTCCACAGACCCTTACTCTCTGCACCTGAAACAGTTTCTGCATGAAGCGCCATCCACAGCACAAACTTCTCTCATGAGCTCTGAGAGCTGTACTAATTCAATTTTAGGACTGATCTGTCCCCTTTGTCCAGCTTTTCAATCTGGCAATCCAAACTGGATCATGTGCACTGTGTGGGCTTGTTCTGTATGCTGCACACAGTTCTACATACAACTTCATGCATCCTGTGTCCCATTTGTGATCTGAACTATCCACCTGGAGTGTTTGCTTTAGGATTCTTTCTCTCTTCCTTCCTTCCTTCCTTCCTTCCTTCCTTCCTTCCTTCCTTCCTTCCTTCCTTTCTTTCTTTCTTTCTTTCTTTTTTGAGACAGGGTCTCCCTGTAGCTCCAGCTGTCCTGGAATTCACTCTGTAGACCAGGCTGGCCTTGAACTCACAGAGATCCACCTGCCTCTGCCTCCCAAGTGCTAGGGATTAAAGGCATGCACCACCATATGCTTTAGTATTCTAATGAAACATGGGTCACTTCAACACCCTACAAGGCCTCTGCTTGTGGTCTAGGTGACCAGGGCTTTCCAATCTTCCTCTTTGCCAACAATTTTTTTTTTCTTTTTGGTCTTTTTGAGACAGCATTTCTCTGCAGCCCCAGATAGCCTGGGACTCATTATGTAGACTAGTCTGGCCTTGAACTCTCAGAGATATGCCTGGTTATGGTTAGGGTTAGGGTTAGGGTTAGGGTTGGGGTTAGCAAACCCTCTCCCGAATGCTGAAATTAAAGGCATGTGCCACCATGCATGGCCCCAACAATTTTCTTATATGCTTTGTGTGTGTGTGTGTGTGTGTGTGTGTGCCTGTGGGTGGGTGCACACGTCAATACAGCGTGTCTTCAATCCCTGTCCACCTTATTTATTGATTTATTTTTAAAATATTTTATTTGTGGCCAGTCGTGGTGGCACACACCTTTAATCCTAGTACTTGGGAGGCAGAGGCAGGGGGATCTTTGTGAGTTCAAGGCCAGCCTGGTCTACAGAGTGAGTTCCAGGACAGCTGGGACTACAGAGAGACCCTGTCTTGTAAAGACCAAAAAAAATAAAATAAAATAAAATATTTTATTATTTTTATTTTATATGTATGAGTGTATTGCTTGCATGTATGTAAGTGCACTTGTGTCATGCAATGCCCACAGAGTCAGAAGAAGGTAGGCACTGGGTTCCCCTGGCACTGGAGTTAGCCCCCCCCTGTGGGTGTTGGGAACCCAGGTCCTCCGCATGAACAGCGGTGCTCTTAACCGCTGAGCCATCTTTCCGGCACTGCCACACCTTATTTATACATTAAAGACATAATTATTTTTGTTTATGTGTTTGTCTAATGTATGCATGTATACCTGCACATGTGTGCATGCACGTGTGCACCTGCACGTGTACCTGCACGTGTGTACCTGCACATATGTACCTGCACGTGTGTGCCTGCACGTGTGTACCTGCACATGTGTGCCTGCACGTGTGTACCTGCACGTGTGTGCCTGCACGTGTGTACCTGCACGTGTGTGCCTGCACATGTATACCTGCACATGTGTGCCTGCACGCATGCACGCTATGGTGGAGTTCAGCAGACAACTTGCGGGAGTTTGTTCTTTCCACCACATGGATCCTGGGTTTAGAACTCAAGCTATGGGGCATGGCAGTAAGTGCTTTTGCCCACTAAGCCATGTCACCAGCTTCCTCCACCTTCTTTTTTTTTCCCATAACAGGGTCTCCCTGTAGCTCCAGCTTGCTTGGAACTCGATATGTTGACCAGGCTGGTCTCCATCCCACAGATATCCACCTACCTCTACCTTCCAGGTGCTGAAATCAAAGGTGTGCGCTGCCACACCCAACTCAGCTACCTTGCTTATGCAGCTCAGGCTTAGTTGTTTAGGGATGGCACCACCCACAGTGGCCTGCACCTGATGACATCAGTTAGTGATCTAGAGGGTGAAGCACCCACGTGGTGGCTAAGAACTGCCTTTAAGTTGGGTGTGATGGTGCACGCCTTTAATCCCAGCACCCGGGAGGCAGAGGCAGGTGGATCTCTGTGAGTTCAAGGCCAGCTTGGTCTACAGAGTGAGTTCCAGGACAGCTGGGGCTACCAGGAGACCCTGTCTCAAAGAGACAAAACAAAACAAAAACCAAGAAAGTGAAACCTGTGAAAAGAAATGAATCCTTTCCTCTCCACATTGCCTTTTGTTGGTATTTTATCACAGCAACAGAAAGCAAACTAGAGCACAGAGAGCCATATTCCCAGCCCTGACTAGGTTTCAAGGAACGCATCAGAAGCTGTCTCATCTGCTGGTAGTTCTCCTGCTAACGCATTGGGTAACAGTGAGCAAGATGCTTCCCTGACTGGTCGTCTGCATCACACGTGTGCTGCAGGGCTTGGAGACCTTGGGTCCCAGGACTGTGGAGCATGAAGTTAGGCAGAAGCAGCAGCCTGCCTGTAGGCGGCGACCTCATCCCGCACTGTGCTCATGTGGAAAGGATGCCCTGACCCCTGGCTTTTTCTCTCCAGTTTCTCGGGTAACCCACTTGAGTATGGAGCCAGGCTGGCAGCCAGCAACCCCCGTGATCCTCCTGCCCCACTATCAGACAGGCCTGGCTTTTTATGTGGGTCCTGGGGATTTGAACTCAGGTCCTCACACTTCCACAGTAAGTGCTCTTACCCACTAAGTCATCTCCCCAGGCTGTTTCTCCATAAAGCCTAGTGATCTTAGAACTCTCCTTTCCGAAAAGGACAATAAGATCAGAAAAAGTGGCTGGAGAAACGGCTCCATGTGTAAAGTGCTTGCTGAACAAGCGTGACGTCCCGAGTTTGACCCATGAAATACATGTAAAAAGCCAGGTGTGGTAGTCTACACTTGTAATCCTTGCACTGGGGAGGTAAGACAGGAGGATCCCTGGGGCTCGCTGGCCAGGCCGCCTACTCTACTCTGTGAACTTTAAGCAGTCGCCTTGTCCCCAAAACCAAGATGAACAGCTTCTGAGAAATGATGTCTGAGATTGTGCTCTGGCCGCCACACATGCATGGATGGGCACCAGCATTCACACACAACACGTACACACAGCACACATACATGGCATAGAAATACACACACAGTACATATGTACACACCACATATACAGACAACAAACACATAGATACATACCAAACATACACACACCACACACATATGCACACACCACATATATACACTATATATACACTATACATAAATAACACACATACCACACACACACCATACATACAATACACAAATAGTACACACATACACATATATCACATATATATATACAACACAAATATATAGCACACACATACACATATTACACATATACCATACCACACATTGCACATACCACACATACATACACACATATGCATTCATCACACATGTATACTATATCCATACACCACATGTGCACACACACAACACACACACCAAACAAAATATGCAGAGCTGGCAAGATGGGTCAGTGAGTAGAGGCACTGGTCGTGGAAGCCTGGGAAGCGAGTTCAGTCTCCAGAACCAGAAAAGGTGGAGAGAGAGAACATTCTCCATAAAGTTGTTGTCTGACCCCACGCATGCCCCCCCACATCATATACATGCACAACAATTACAAAGTATGCAGAGGGCAGAGTGGATGTCAAGGCATAGAGCTGGGGGTGAAGAGGACATGTCTGGGTACCAAATGCCCAGCATTCCTGGGTGCTGAGCAAGCATCTGTCACACAGCCTCTGTTGCCTTTATGGTATGTATGTATGCATCTATTTATTTATTTATTTATTTTGGTTGCTTGAAGTTTTTTTTAAGATTTATTTATTTGGGGGACTGGAGAGATAGTTCAGTGGTTAAGGGCACTGGCTGCTCTTGCAGAGGACCTGGGTTTGGTTCCTGCACCCACATAATGGCTAACAACTGTCTGTAATTCCAGTTCCCAAGGATCCAATGCCCTCTGCTGGCCTCTGTTGGCACAGCACATATGTGGTGGACTTCATCCATGCAGGCAAAACATAAAATACAAATAAATAAAAATAAGTAAGTTTTTTGAATTTTTTAAAAATTTTAATCTATTTTTAAAATTTTATTTATTTTTGTATGCGTATGAATGTACTGTCTGCATGTAGGTTTGTGCACCCGTGTCTTGCAATGCCGCGGTCAGAAGAAGGCGTCAGATTCCCCTGGAACTGGAGTTAAAGACGGTTTTCAGTCGCCATGTTGGTGCTGGAGATTGAACCAGGGTCCTCTGCAAGACCAATCAGCGCTCTCAACCACTAGGCCATCTCACCAGCTCTTCAAATTTATTTATTTATTTATTTATTTATTTATTTATTTATTTATTTATTTTTGTCTTTTTGAGACAGGGTCTCCCTGTAGCCCCAGCTGTCCTGGAACTCACTCTGTAGACCAGGCTGGCCTTGAACTCTCAAAGATCCGCCTGCCTCTGCCTCCCAAGTGCTAGGATTAAAGGTGTGCGCCACCACGCCCGCCGGGCTGACTTAGTGTTTCTTAATCAGTGTTGTCTTTTCTTTCTGATAAGTAAACTGACTTCAGAAAAATAACAGACATAATTTCCCCAAGTATTTAAGTGTGGATATTTTTATCCTTCCAAAGTCAATATTTTTGAAGCATTGATGAGTCAGATTATTTGTGTATTTGAGCACACCTCTTTTAGAATCTCAAGATAACCACTGGAATAGCTCAATATATACCACTATTTTTTAATCAGAAAATCCCTGTCTTCTTTGC